>VDFB02203054.1:0-19496 GCA_007258455.2 Sequoia sempervirens | reverse complement strand
AATAAAATTGTGCATGGTTATATTTCCTTTGATACATTTTCATCCCAACAAGTATAGTTGTGTCCTATTATGGTGGTGTTTTGTATGGTAGTGGATTCATCATCTACAACCATGTAACTTGCTACATGTAATGAAAACTATATATTAAGACTAGGTGAGCCATAGGAGCCTTTAGGAGCTTATCTTCAAGTAGTTGAATAGTAAAACTTCATTGTAGATGATTGAATCCCACATAATTTAAAACATTTAAATGAATCCATAGAAAATATAGATGTTTGGGTAATAAAATTGCAGTATCTATTTGAGTGTGTGAGTTTACCTAGAAAGGTACAAATAATGGAGTTATGATTATTTCTTAGAATTATGGCCCCTACTATGTTGTTGGTTGTATATACAAGTTGAGTTTTATGTTGTTCTCTTTGCATCATTTTAATTATCTTTTCACCTTTTAATAAATTTGGATATATAAGGGAGAGATATAGATTGTAATGGAAAAGGAAAGAGTCAAAATTATAAAATAGTAGCTTTTGAATGTTGGGAGCTTAACCCTGCATGGTTATATCTAGGATACATGATTGTGGACATAGTAGCATTAAAGGTGGTTAGAGGATAATGATTTAGATGGAATTGAGGTGATTGAGTTGAAAAAGGCTAAATATGGAATGCATTATTGGATTGGGGGTTATTTGTGTGTCAGGTGATTATTAAAAGGTTGTCATAACATTATTAAACAATTGGGCTAAGAGTTTGAGCTAAACTAGAGGGAAATGTGTTAAGCAGCACCCTTCATCTCTCAACTACCCTTACACTGATTAGACTCTCAACATATTTTGACCATGTTATATCTCATTATACGATTTTTTCAAGATTTAATAATATAATTTTTGGTCAACCTTTTTTGACCCAATTTTCATGAGTAGCAACTCACAAGAACCCATCTCTCATGAGAATGAGTGGTCCACTTAGCATTCATTAAATCTATATGATGATCTCAAGGATGAAGAATCAATTCTTCCAAAGAGGTCACCCATCCTAATACTACTCCAACTCAAACACAATTAACTATGGAGTTCCCCCAAGATCAAGCCAACTTAGCCCGCTACCCTATTTGCTAATTGGGCTTGATCTTGGAGAAATTCAATGTTTAAGCATGTGCTTGAGTTGGAGTAGTAATAGGATGGGTGAGTTCCTAAGAATTCATAATGCTTCAACCCTATAAGCATCACTTAGATGCAATGAGTGATAAGTGAACCATCCATGCTTGTGAGAGATAGGTTCTTTTGAACCATTATTCATGAAATATAGGTCAATGACGATTAAATAAAAAACTATGTAGCTAAATTCTAGAGAAAAATTAACATAGTTTGACACATTGTGAAAATACCAACTACTTGAAAATGTTAATCATTTTTAAGCATATAAAATTCATATACGAGGAATCCATAAAATCCCATATATTTTTATGATTTATATTCATTTAAAACTCCAAAATACAAAATTGGAATAATTTTTGTAATAAAAAAACTACTTATGAAAATGCTTATATGAGTCTATTAGTGAAGTTTATATACATGTACCATTTCCCCTTATATTTTGGGGTCATAAAGAGGTTATCCATAAATGCATCAAGACTAGTGTATAAGATGGTGTATTTCACATAGAAAATAGTAGATGACGTTATTCAATCTTGATCTCAACATCATCCATTGCCAAGAGTTGATCTTGATGCCTAAATATTTTGTTTGTTATAAAAATTTAGGTTTGGAAGTGCTTATTTAATCTAGATAATCTTCATGCCCATGGATTTGAATCTCAACTTTTCAATTTAAATATTAAAATTTAATCTAAAATTTGTTCCCTTCCCTTAATTTTCACTAGCAATTGTGACTCAACTCAAGTGTGAATTATTTCAAATTGCATCGTACAGTGGTATATTTAAAGACCAAACCTCATTCAACCATCTAAGACTTAGAAAATAACCTATTATGCACATCTAGAACTCAATTGTAAAGGATAAATACTGTTTTATGTTAACATTGAATCATCATCCTAAGAGAATATTACACACATGCTAGTTTTTATCAATGTTCGTTCATTATTATTTAATTAGTCCATTTAGGGGTTTGAATGAGGATAGCATGCTTGCAATTAAATAAATTCCCCAAAGGTGTGTGCTAACACCACCTATTCCTTATCAAATCTAGAGTGCACACACAAAGTTGAATTAGTTCTATATAATAGAACTTTGTTAGATAGTATATATGAGATAATTTAAGACTTATGAATCAACTGTAGGCCCACACATGCATAGATCACATATGCAAAATGAAAGTGAGCCAATACAATACATAGTTAGACTTATAGGTTGGTGACTAGCATTAGGTGAGGTCTAATATTATGACACCTAGAGAAATAGATTCTAACCACCTTCATAGTGACATCAAATTTAGGTCTATGTACCTCACAATTAATTCATTTTAATTTCTACATTTATTAAATAAGTTTTATTCATAATGAAATAAAGAAAAATAGGTTGGGGAGAGAGATCCCCAAAATGGGATTGATACCAAAGGGGGTATGATGGACCTATTTTTTAATTTCATTCAGGAAATGAGATCCACACAATCAAAGGACTGTCAACCTTGAGGTGAGTCAAGTCAAAGTGTGAATCTACAAATTTCCTTTATATGCGAGGATAGGGTTCCCTATTAAACAACAGTTTGGGGAGAAATATTAAAAATAACAAACTAACTCCAAAATGAAATCTATAAAGTGAATCTAATTTAGATTAAAATCAATTTAGATGGAAATAGAAGTCAAAATGCAGATCTGAGAAAGGGAAAATGATGTGTACTAGTGACCAAAAGTGCTTTTCTAATGCTAACTGAGGACTCATTCGCCCTATGGCGAATGGGTCCTGGCTAGGGATTTGTAAAAATGCTTTTGGGTTCTCTTCTTCTGTGTCTGCACTCCCAGATCCCTGATTTTCACAGTCAGACATCTGAAAATAAATCTTGTAGGTGAGTTTCCATGAAATTGCAATAATGGTGACAACAAATGCAACTTCTACAACTTTACAATTTTGATCTTCAAGAGATCTTACACCTAAAATCTACAAACACACATAAAGAGGGAAAAATGTTTTGTTGTTCGTGATTGGGGGTTTGCCTTGGTCAAAACCCATTTTGGTAATCGAACCTTGTAATGAAATGAAATAGCATGAAGGAATGATGAATGAACAAAGTAATGTCAAAACTCACCAAACCCTTGAATGAACCTTGGAATATGGATTTACAACTTGCATGAAATTGCTTCAATGGATGTGGATCTTGATTTTGAAACTTGATTTGAAATAATGCCTTTGAATGCTTGAATGGATCTTGAACACTACATCAACATATTAGCTCAAATAACATGCATAATGCAAGAAGACTTTGACATGATAATACGATCTTGATTGCTGCAAGAATTCTTCAATAATTTTCCCTTGAATGCCTTGAAAATGCTCTAGGTTCTCATGGAAATTTGTTAGGTGAAACAGTGAAATGACCTCTTATTTATAGGTATGTTAACATTAATTCCTGAAATTCAAATAACACAAGCCGACATGTGAATATACATTTGAAATCATTGAAATACTGCTAAAAAGATAATTTAAATTAGGGTCTGAGGTCTAAGTGAGGACCCATTTGTCCTCAAGGGTGAATGGGTCCTAGGTCACTTAGCTAGGACACACATTGCTTAATGATAAATGTTATGTTATGGCATTAATGAATGTCTGGTTTTCCTCTTCAGAAATTGCAATTAATTAGGCTTGGATTTGAACGAGAGGGGCCAATTAAGGCAAATTAACCTCAATTAATTACTAAAGCCCTAAATAAATGTGAAAGTGTAAAGGTACACCTTACAACACCTTAAATAAGGTATGATTAAGTCCATTTTATTTAATAAGGTCCTAAAATTAATGTGAATATGTAAAATACATATTACAACACTAAATTAAGGCACAATTTAGTCCTTTTATTTAATATTTATTCCAAAATTAAGAGTGAAAAAGGGATAATTTTTCCTACACTACATTTAGCCCCCACTTTAGTGAGAGGATGACCTCATGTCAAACTCACACTAAATTAGACATTCGAGACACTTATGTATGCAACAATGACAAAGATACTCAATCATACAACATCAAAGCCTAGAAAGAAAAGGAGGGTGGATCAATCTTTGACTTCCCAATGCGATGTGGAACACATCTAGGCTATTTTTCCAACACGTTTACAGGAAGAACTCAATGTCCACTATGCAAATGACACATATGCTCACATGGGATAATAGAACCTCAGGCTATCCACTAGGTGAGCCCCTAGGAAAGTGGCTTAGTGAGAAAGTCATGCCTCTATCTGGGCTCTTATTGTACTTACAATACCAAAGCTATCCCTTTGACAACTCTGATAGGGCACCACACACACTGCAATTTTGAGCTTCATAAGGCCTAACAAGCTATGTTATACTAAGTACACTATGAATAAGGGGAAGGCTCTACTGGAAAGCAAGGTGACTTATTCTTGGTGGCCTTATAGGGAGGGTTTGAGCTTCACAAGGTTAAAAAGTTGTATTATGTTAAACACTTATTAACAATATACATATATATAAAGGGTTTTGTTCAAAGGGATCTTGCTTAATTCATGTAAGGTCTCTCCTTAGGGATCTTCGTGCCTAATGCCTCTAAGAGAGGACAAGTCCAAGATAAAAGATTCACAACTAGTTTGATTTGAAGCTAGTTTGATTTTCCTGTTGTGTTAGCATGTCAAATGTATCAAAGAGCAATTTTGGTCAATTTCACTAATAAAATATGATTCAAACAATCCAATTGTATTTTGAGGGCTATCTTGCAGACACTTCATTTAAATAATACATATATATTATCAATTATTTCAATCCATTTGAATGGATCATTTAAGGAATCAAGAATCAATAGTGCTATTCCCATAGTCCAGCATGATGAGGTCAAAGAGGAAGCATTTTAGGGAGCCCTAACTTCACCACACCTAAGCCCAAGAGCGAAGTATGTTAGGGAGCCCTAATCTAGATTTGTCTAAATTTATTTCATTCCATTATTTAGCACTTATTATTAATTTTTTAAGCTAGCCACATGCAACTAGAATTTGTAGCACATCCATGCACAAACACATACTCTCTAACATATTAACATACATATAATTTTCTATGGCGCAATCTTGAACCTCCTTTAGGTGCAAGTGTTAGTATATATTCCTCTCTCTATATAGAATTGTCTCCCCCTCGATCTCTCTTTCTTTTTCCTACTCTCTCCAAAGATCAATTAAACTATCAATTTTTTTTATAAATTAATTTAATTTTTTCTATATAAGAATATATTAATTCTTAATTATAATAATTTTATATTTATATTTAATATTTTTTATTATAGAATACAATATATAATAATAATATAACCTATATATACTATTAAATATAATAATAAATATAATTATATTATATATAATTTAATATCTTATTACTATTATATTATATATATATAATATTAATCATATATTTATATTAATTTTTTATGATTAAACAAATCTTAAACGCTCATCAATTTTTGCCAATTTTTTTGTTGCTTTTCACCATTTTGTGCTACTTTTCCTGCCACTATTGGTTTCCGCTCCTCCAAACTCTTCCTCACTAGTATTGACCTTTCACTTCTCCAATTTGGTGAGGTACACCTTGAAAATAAGGTTTAGAGCAATGGTTTTAGAGTATGTTTATTAAAATCAAAATTATCGCCAAGTTCCTAATAATGTGCACATTTAGGTTTTGACATTACGACATCTTTTGCCCTACACAGTTTAGTATACAACAAAATTTTCTACTGGCGCACATTTCTTTTACAGATGTCCATACCCTTTTCCAAAGCTCCCATTTTCACATAGGGAGGATGCTTGCAAAGGCAGAGTATATGCTGTCACAGGTGGTGAATGACATTTTTTTGTTTGGTGCAAGCAACCTGAAAGCAGGTTTTGACATTCGTGTTTCACCAAACACTGATGCTAAATCTTTGGAAAAATGAATTGCAGAAGAATGGGCACCTACTTCACACAATATGACATTTCAGGTGTGAAGATCACTATTGAATATTTCCTTCACTCTTTACTGTGTTATATGTCTGAGTTTGATGTATTTTTATGTTTAGTTCTGAGATAAAGTTCTATCAGTGAGGGTTTGATCAATCTGTTGTTAAGCTAAGACTAGTTTGCAGCAAGATATGATTTTATAAAATTGTGGAAAACCAAATCAATATGCATCTCAAGTAAGATACTAAGAAGGGATAATCGTAGACATGGTTTGTCAAATGCAAAAAAAAAAATGTCTCTCTACATTTAATTAGGGATATTCAAGTGGTTAATCAAATAGGCTAACTTAAAAGTACAAGCCTCTTTAGCTCATGGTAAAAGGACGAGAAATTTTCCCAAAACATTTTGTAAATAATTCAGGTGGTGCAAAAATAATTGATAGTTCTCCAACCTTGTAGGGCATAGGTGGCTTGATATTGATTAACAAACAATCACTACCTCTCTTGAGTATATACATTATTTGAATGGGCACTTGATGCTAGAGCTTTTTACTGCTCACTCAAATCTAGGTATGTAAATTGGTGTTATTTACTATTAGGCATGTTTGAAGATATTTTTAATCATATTCTAATGGATGAATCAATCAAATCAAAGCTATCTACATAAATTTTCTTGGATCGTTGTTCCAAAGCGACAGGTAGGCAAGATGTTGAAAAAAGTTGCAGAGTTTGGCTTCACACCTGCCAATAGCATTTACTTGAAAGTTTGGAAAGCCTTTTTAAAAAATCCATTTTATGTTGTTTATAGGATTTTAGAGCCAAAAAAAAGAGATGAATATCTCTTGCTCTTTGAGGAATTGTGTTAAACAATTCATGTTTCTTGTATATGCTTCCACATTTTGGCATGGGCAAGTAGGATGGCAGAATTTGACTTGACACTTTCCAATTGCATTCAACACTATGCCAGCGTGCTTCTGTTTGTTTAAACACTATGTCAGTGTGTAATTATTTTCTTTTGTTTTTAGAATGGTTAACCTCTCAACTTGCATCCCATAAAACAAAGGTTTCAATTATTTGATTTTTTGTTTCCAATGTTACCAATGTTTTTCAGGTTTGTTTTGTGCCAATCAGAAAGGATGATGATGTTTAGGTTGTAAGAGGGACATTCAAGGGAAGGGAGGGGAAGGTGGTTCAAGTTTATTGAAGGAAATGGGTCATCCATATTGAAGGAATCACCCAAGAGAAATTCAATGGTGAGGAAGCACTAGAATTTTTGCTGATGCTATTGTTTGTAGATTTAAATATACACTACTAACATGCATTGGGTATAAGTTAACTTTATACTACATATTATTTTTGGTTTTCAAATTCTTTTGTATTGGTGCCCAGGTGCAACTGTGAATGTTAGTGTCCACCCATCCAAGGTTGTGGTGACAGAGTTGAAGATAGATAAGGATAAAAAGACTCTTCTAGAGAGGAAAGCCAAGGACAAACCTACTGAGAAAGGAAAGGGAAAATTGTTGACTAGATTTTTATTTTTGGTAGTTGGAAGGTGTGGCTATAAATATTATTTAATTTTATTAGATCATAACACCTTTTTAGTATTTTTAGAATTTAATTTCGTTTGCTGTGAATAGATTAAAGGTTGAGGATTTGGGCTTTACACCCACTCGTTGCATTTGCTTAAATTTTTCTAAGGACTTTTCAAAAAAACCCAATTTGAACATATCCTTTAATTATGGCATTCCATGATATCACATTTCTTTGAGGCATTTTTGGAAACAGTTCGCTTTCCTTGTCTATTCTTCCAAATTTTCACGTATGTCTAGCAGGGCACTTGTAACTACACCATATGAAAAAAAAGTCCCTGCTGTTATGCTTTGATGGATGTCCCTTCGTTATTACTGGATATCTGATGTAGTGCACATTATTATAGTGCAAGCCTATTTTTTAGATTGTTTCATTTAGCACCACCAATATTCTCCACAAGAATATTGACCTTGTTTAAAATGATGGAAATAGTTCACATCTCTTAGAACAATTTCTCTTGCAATTGTTTACATTTACTTAATTATAATAGATTTATGTAAAAGATATTGTATTCATAACATCATCAACATCTGGAGAACATGAAGTTATGAAAAAGAAGGACAAACTCCTTAGTTGATGCCTTCTTATATTGATCTTTGTTATTTTTTTATATTGACATATATAACTCTTTAGTAATTTGACCATATTATGTAATATGATATGAATTTTTCTTATATGCTTCTTGTGAGCATGGACTGATTGGCTGACAATACTTTTCTCTTACTTTGGAGGATATAATAGTCTTTCCAACTCTTTCTTATCATTGTTATCAAGCTTGGTGTTGTTCATTGAAAATCACTATTATTAGGCTTCAACAACCATTATCCCTTTGTGACATAAATGTCACTATTTTTGGACTCTCCATTGTGTTAATATTATATGGTAAGTTGATCTTCATCCTTTATGACAGTGATCCTGATGTTGCATACCACTATTCTTGCTTTCCATTACTTCATTGTTGTTATAATCTTGTGCTTTCACTGATATAATGATAATGCTCTTTGACATTCAATGAATCTCATTGACTTTAACCCCTTTTCACTTTGTTCCATGGTCTTTTACATCTTCTTTGTGCATGATATCGGGTCACATGGCATTCATAACAACTATTATTATCCCCTTCATTTTGCTATGATAATCTGTCGCATTACCTTCTTAACGAAAATAATTTGAAGATTTAGTGGTTTTTTGCATTTGTATCACGCACTGTAATTGGCTTGTATTTGATGAAAATGTTGTAAAATTACATTCAGGAAAGCATAATAGTTTGTATCATTTGTGATACTTCTGCTTTATGGAAGGAATCTCAAGATTTGGTTTACTTTTTTTTTTTCTACTTTGTTTGAGAGACATGTCTTGAAGGGTGTTTACTAATTGCATCTTTATGTCTGATTTTCCGGTCATGGTGGTAGCCTCTTCGCCTTGAGATCAAGGTATTTTTTTGACCCATGCTCTTATAAAGAATTGGCCATAATGTTTTTGGTTTCTGGTTATTTTAATATTTGGTTTGAGTGGTGTACAATTTTGTGGGTATATTTTGTTTGCATAGATAATATATATTATGGAAAAGATAAATTTAGATGCCAATTTAGTGTATGGGACCCAGTAATGGAACTCACATAGGTGGATTTTTTTTCCATTTACATTAGATGATGTTCAAATTTTGTACTCCTCAGTCTAGACCTCATGATCAACCAAAATAGTAAACTTCAACTTGGCAATCCGCCTAATACAAAATGTATACTTGAATACTGACAAATTTTTGCTTTTGAGCTCTAAGAGTCAATTTATATTGAAACTTTGTATTGTGCTTAGTTAGAGAGCTTTCTCTTAGCTTGGTTTCTTCTTTTAGGTACCAAACACAAGGGGCTTTTGTCAAAGTGACCTTACTCATTTAAGGTGAAGTATGTAGGGGAGGAATACCAGGAGTGGGGAAACCTATGTTGGGGTTCCCCATTTCTATTGAGTCAGGTCATCATCAAGCTAGCCACTATTAGGTATATGAGGCTCCAGTACGTATTCCACTAAGGGATAATGGTGCAGGAGCACCATGACAACTTTATGCCTCCATGAGGCCATTTTGCAAATATTTTCTTTATGTTGTGTTTGAGTCATTTCATAAGGTATTAAAGACCATTTCTAAGGTGTGTAAGGTTTCTTGATTCATTATTAAGTTTATAGGTGGTGGTTTGTCAAATTTTGTAAATTCTTGCAAAAGTTGTCATGTTGTCAAAGTGCAAAAATGCAAGAATGAAAGTTGAAGAGTCAAGGGGTATTAGGAGTTGTTTGGTGGTTTGTAACTGAAAAAAAATATGTAAAAGGTTTAAAAATATTTTTTATGGTCGACCACAGGGGGTGTGGCCGTTTGGATGCAAATTGGAATCAATAAACTCATTGTTTTCTTGCAAAATATGATTGTAATTTGTGTTGTACGGCCATATACGAAATGGAATGGACTTGCAACTAATATGGTTGGAAATATAATTTAATTTAAGAATTTTTTTGTTCTTACTAGTCTAAAAGATAAGTTCATTTGATTTGTCTAACAAGGTAATCTTCCTAGCAGCCCTGTTCAAAAATTAACGGACCAGTTTTGAAGGAAAATTCATATCTTTAGTTTCCATTGTTGAAAACCCTTAAAAATTTGTGAGAAAGTTTTTTTTAGGTTCTTGATGATTTCCTAAGGTTTCAAGAATTATGAAGAAGGTTTGCATATGGTATGAGGAAGCCCTAGGTTGAAACAATGTGTTTTTGGGCAAGAAGTGGTGGTTAGAGGTTAGGGTTTGAAGAAATAACCTTGGAAATGAATGGGAGATGGTTTAAAAGAATGAGAAGGTCAAATATGATGTGTTTGAAGATTTGATTAAATATTTTAGACCCTAGAACCACAAGAACCAATAAACCATCTTGCTACCTACCCTAATTAACGCTTGTGAGCAGTAGAACAATCAAGTTTTGGGTGGTTTGGTCCAAAGTAGCCAATAATGAATTTGAGATATGTTTTAGAATTCCAAAAAGGGTATCCAAAAATGTTTTTACATTATTGATTGGAGGCTTAGTTCGGAAATGGTAGTAACCAGTCCTAAGAGGAATGTCTACAAGAATTGGAGCAGCCTTGAGGGAACTACTATTTGTTGTTTATCCCTGAGTTTTTGGACACTCAAAGTATGTTAGGTTGATCATTTTAATTTTGTTATAGGTGTATTTTGTGTGGTGTAAGAATTGGAGACACTCTTGAGCATGTGTGAGTCTTTGTAACCATGTTATCATTGAAGGGAAAGTTGAATCAAAGAAGGATGAATAAGCAAATTTTTGTTTTGTGTTTCAGAAACCTATGAGTTGTGTGTGTTTGGAACCCCAACTCCACATTAGATAATTTTAATATTTACCTTATAAATTATGTAATAAAGTGTCCTACAGATACAAGATACATATTTTTTAGAAAAAAGAAAGGACCAAGGATCTCCTAAAGTTTTAGCTTTAGATAGTTCTCTTGCACTTGAAAGAGTTTCTGCAGCTCAGAATCAATTTCATCACTGCTTAGAAGTTGCTATAACACTGTTTTCAATAATGGACCTGCCTCTTGTAGGTCTGTTGTAAGATTGAGTCTTTGGAAAGAGGCTTCTTCTTTAGTAACCTCTTTGACACTCTTAGAGGTGCAACATGTGATCAGTAATGCTCTCTAGCTGAATAGAATCTTGTACAATAATGGGTCGATACATGATTTCATGAATGAAGCTTGTAGGGCCCTTTTCTACCCTCGAATATAATATTATTCCAATTCATCCAAAGTTGTCCCTATTTAAAATGATGGAAATGGCTCACATCTCTCAGAACAATTTCTCTTGCAACAATCTTGGAGACGAATTTAGATGCATTGTGGCAATCAGAACATACTTGAAGGTTCTTAACAACTCTAATAGTTGTACTAGGAGCCATGTTTAACAAACCAAATGCAATTGCTAACTTTTCACTATGGTGGCAGATAAATGATTCTTTATACCCCGTTGCTTTCATTTGCCAAGCCAATTTATCCTAATTTGCATAGCTCTACCATGTTTGTGGATGTGATTTATCTCCTACATGAAAAACATGTACTAGTTTACGGCCTTCAATCCAACTACATCCAGGTATCTTTTTAATTCATCTATCTTTCATCAATCTCTTTACTATTTGAAACTCGTACAAATGTTTTAGAGAGGAACATAAGTTGCAACATTTTTAGGATCCAACTAAAAAAGCAGTGTTGTTGGAAGTACTCAACCTATATTCATATATGATCCACATGTACCACATATTTAACTAGCATCTTAGTAAAAATGTTTAGGGTGTCCTCAATATAGCCAACACAAGCACGAAGGTCAACCATGCACACCTAATGATCAACTATATATGTAAATTGCAATGCAATAAGGGTTACTGACATGTGAAGTATGTGCAACCCTCATCCACTAAACCTGCATGACTGCATGCAGCTAGAACCAAAGAAAAGCTTACATTGTTAGGATGTGTTCCAGAGTGCTTCATTAATTCAAAGATTTTGAGAGGTTCCTTGCAAAATCCATTTTGTGCACATTCTACAATCAATCATTTCATTCCATGAGATGACATCTCTTTGAGGCATTCTATCAAAAAATTCAGGTGTTTTGTCTATGATTCCACATCTTGCATATATGTCTATCAGAGCATATCCAACTATAACATTTGACAAAAATTCCCCTACCATTATGATTTGGTGCATGTTCATAGCCCATCCCAAAGCTCCCATTTTGGTACAGGCAAGGAGGACTTTGGTATTTTACTTGTGGAAATTTTATCAAAATTATATAATAATCAGATAAGAACCCTTTGCTATTGAATAATTGACTAAAAATTTGAAAATTTGAGATATTTGCATTTGATATACTTATATTTGTGTTTCTTTAGAGGTTTCTAAAGGCCTTATACAAAAGTTTGGACTTGATAAGGTTCTTGATACCCCAATCATTGAGGTTTGCAAGTTTCTGAAGCTAAAATGTGTTAATTGAAATCCTGTCAAAAGACTTTTTTCCTTTATATCTTTTATTATTCAAATATATAGCCAA
The DNA here is from genome assembly GCA_007258455.2 of Sequoia sempervirens. Classification (NCBI taxonomy): domain Eukaryota; kingdom Viridiplantae; phylum Streptophyta; class Pinopsida; order Cupressales; family Cupressaceae; genus Sequoia; species Sequoia sempervirens. The sequence goes on along the minus strand of VDFB02203054.1, from coordinate 6,728 downwards.
TTTATGTTTGCATGTATTCTGCCAATGCAAGCTGGTTTTATCGACATTGGTGTCGGTGCAGCATATTATGGACTAAAACCCATTGTGGAGTTCATGACATTCAATTTTGCTATGCAGGTTAGTGTTTTTACTACTCTTTAGGTGTCTTTCTTTTGGTTCTGAATGCTATTTTGTTTGTCGCCTAAAATTTTAGTCGAGTTTTGTTTATTCAAGTTTCATTTATAATATTTTGTTCACTAGGTAGAGTAATGATGTGATCTACATCACTGTTGTGCCCTTCCTATTGTGTCCATGTTACCATGGTAGTAAGTCCACAACTAGAAAATTGGTTGCATGCCTTTATCCACATGAGTTATTACTTAGCACCTTATAATATCGAATATCCTTATATTAAATTACATTAGCAATATAAGAAAATAATGGAAATTATCTTTGAACAGCTTGGATGAGATTCAACTATCCCACCTAGTACCTCAGTGACTTGTTTTCAATTTATTCTCCTTGGAGAATGAATACATTTGAGTGACTCCTTTTCTATATTCCTAATTCTGAAATGTTTGTCCTGGGCTGAGACAATAAATTTGAATAAATTGTTGCAGTTCTATCTTATTAATCCTATCATTATATAGTCACCTTGGAGTTTGATGCACAAATCCATTTATATTATATATATACACATTTCAGACATGTCTATTTTTTGTCTAGCGAGTTTCAAACTTTCAAGTTTGTATAACATTGTATTTCAATATTTTGTAATAGATGGTAAACACTTTTCCTATTCAATCACCAAAAAAACATGTTTAAAACCTACAAAAAAACGCAAATAAAATTGCACTAATTTTTCATGTGAAAAAAACCATGAGACCATAGCTTGTTGCTTACTATTATGCCTTGATAGATTTTTTCCAAGCATCCATAGCTTGTTTTAAAGCACCTTTTTTCAGGCTTTTAGCGATAGCAGAAAGGCGGTGAATTGTTTGATAAAATGCTTTGGTAGACATGTATGAAAAGTATGGTAGCATAGAGAACTCACAAGACAATGAACTGTTTGAAAAAATGCTTCAAAGAAATGTGGTCTCATGGATGGTCATGTAATTCCATCAACATGAGACCACATTTCTTTAAGGCATTTTTTCAAACAATTCACTGCCTTGTCTATGCTATTGCTTACTATTATGCTTTGATAGATTTTTTCCAATCATCCATAGCTTGCTCAAAAGCACCTATTTTAGGCTTTTAGCCATAGCAGCAAAGGCGGTGGAATGTTTGACTGGAAATGCTTTGGTAGACATGTATGAAAAATGTGGTAGCATAGAAAAGAGTAGTGAACTGTTTGAAAAAAATGGATTGTCCTGGCATTCCATCACCATAAGACCACATTTCTTTGAGGCATTTTTTCAAACATATCACCTTGTTTGTGCTGGCCCAACACTATTCTTTGATATATTATTTTTCCAAGCATCCATTAGCATGTTTAGAAAAGCACTTGTTTTAGGCTTTTTAGCCATAGTAGCATGACATTGCGTTTTTGATAAATGCTTTGGTAGAAATCTATGAAAAATGTAGTACTTGTAGACAAGGCAGTGGTGTTTGAATAAATTCACCTCAAAGAAATGTGGTCTCATGGAATTCCATGACAAAAAAATGAAATTGGCAGCTGCTCCTAGTTATTAGTTATGCAATGTGAAGTAATTGTATAACTGCTTAGGTTGACTTTGTAAAAAATTATATTCTAATCAAAATTTTGTCATCTATCAACATCTAGTTATTATTTATGCAATGTGAAGTAATTCTTTGAATTTGAAAGATGTGCAATGCAATGTAATCAATGATATGAATATAAACTAAAACTAGCAATTTCACCTTGGTGTGCAATGGGTACACTGAAGAGGTGTGGAAGGTTAATTATGGAAAAAATTGGTCTATTTTTTTGCATACATTTGTGTAATACATGAGATCTAATGGTAGACCATTTAGAAATTATGCATTCACTTATAAGGATTGAAACACAACTGAAACAAAAACCTTTAAATTACAATATCTGCACAAATTATATTGAAACTTTGAATTACTATACTTATAATATTTCAAGATGTCAAATAATAAAAGGAGTAGGTGTGCCTAGATAAAGAACCAAGTGCTATAAACATTCCTTGAATGAAAAAATAGATTCATTCGGTGAGTTATAACTCTTTTAATCTATGTGAAAAAGGGACTCAATATGGTTTAGGTTATTGTTCTTAAATATTGTTTTATTTATATCTCAATGAAAACTTATTGAATCTTATAACATGAACTTATAGAGAGGCTAACATCTTAACATATGTTGTACTTCATTTTCCAGATGTATGATGGGATCAATCAAGATATATATCAAGGGATGAGCTGGCTTGTATGCTTAGGGTAGGAATCTTTCTTTAATTTGGATGCACAAATATTTCAATTTTTAGTTTCTAGTTATCTATATGCAATTTAGATGTGGCTATTGAGAAATAATCCAAAGCTGCTTTGCTATATCTATTTCAACATAGATATAGGTCAACTGGTGGGAGATAAACAATAATTATTCAATATTATGTAGCTTTTAATGTTGTCACTTCAGATGGGAAAGGGTGAAAGTGTGATTAGAGAGCTTGCAACTACAAATTAGCAACCCCTTTTTTTGCTATTTCTATCAAATAGTGACTTTAGTTTAGTCATATTTAGTATCAATCAACACTAGGTTCATATTTTGTGTATTGTGGACTCTTTCATTTAATCCTTGTGAGAGAGTTGCTTGGACAAAGAAATATTTTTTGTTGCACAATAAACTTCATAAACACTAGGAAACAACTAATCTCTAACCCTTCAGTATCTTGAATCAACATGATCTTCTAGGCTTATTTATGTCTTCATTACTTAATTCCTCCTTTTTAAATTTGGACCAATTATTGGTCATAACATGATTTTCTGAATTATGAATCAAATTTTTTCTACTTAAACCTTCCTTGAGGCATACCACCATACAAAATGTGAAGTTCTATAATGCTAGCCTAATGCCACTGGGAGCACACATTAACCCCTCTAAACTACAATTTTTGTTGATAGAAGCTCACAAAATATTTCTCATAAAAAAATATTGTTCCTTTTGTTGTCCAAAGCAAGGGTTATATTCAAATTATAGTCCTCAAACATGTAGCTAGGATTTGCACAAGATCAAGCCACATATGGGATCATTATGGTGATTCAAGGCATTTTTAAAATACAATGCAAAAAATGTTAGTTAACGAAAAGCTATTAGCTAACATGTTGGGATTTTATGGGGAAGAAAAAGGGAAGGCCTAAACACTGAGTTCACTTCTGTTTCAACAGGGGAACTCATGGCTAAACAATATTTTATACTTTCTAGCTAGTTAATGACATTCAATCTGGCTTCTGAAAACTAGAGACTACTTCTAGATAGATGCTTTTTTAAAACCTTCTTAGCAGGCCCCTGAGCAAACCTTGAGCATCCTATTGTCAAAACTAATAAAAGGGGAAATTTTCTACAAAATATCTTAGAATTTAATCTTACTAGTTGGTTCTTACATATCTGATGCTGAAATCATCCAAGTATAGATTTTCCACACTATGGCTATGACTAGTTTCTATACTTGCTTACAATGATAAATAAAGCTATCTATCTACCACAATCACATTCAACTAACAACCAAGTAAATCACATGCAACATTAATCATTAAAACTTATAGAAAATGCCAAAGTACACCACAAATCTATCTAGATTCTATTCATAAATGGTTCCTTTCTCATTCATTCCACAAGGAGTGACCATTACAAGGGTTGGGTCAACGACCAACTAAATTAAATAATTTTTTGTGGCCCAAAGCAATTATTACTGCGAGCTAAAATTTGTAGCTATATACTAGTATGAGATCTAAAGGTGACTTGAAGAGCTCCTTCTTGTAGTTAAAGCAATTTTACATAGTATCTTTGAATATTTTTGAACATGTAATAGAATATCAATTCAGGGCGAGCAATGCACCAAGTGATGCATTGGACTCCTTTTAGATAGGTTGATTGTTGTTTGGATTTGATTTTTTTAAATACTTGATGTCGTGGAGGTATGTTGAATTAGGTCACATGATTTGATTCAATAGTAGAGAGATGAGAGCATCCCAATATGAACTGTTGATAAAAATTTGCAAATCTGAGAAAACTTTCCAGTCCTTGTATTGCTGCAAGGAATTGGCTAATCTTATATGATCTTTATCTTTTTCAGATCCATGTGAATTCTTTCATGGTCAATGATAAAAAAAGTGAAATAATTTTTTTTTAAAGTGTTAATAATAACTTAATTAGTTGCATACATTCACTAAGTTACGCGACGTTACACTACTTGAGTTTCCATAGACGACTTTAGTATTTAGCATTGTACATATTTAATTAACATAAACTTTAAAAATAAACATTGCATATCATTTGAAATTCCATTCATGAAAGTATAAAGTACAAATATGATTCTTACATTGCATTTGAAATAATATTACAATACTCATTCATCTGATGAGGTAGATCAATAATAGTTACAATTACATTTTACAAATGTTCACCTCATAAACAATTGAGGGATGTTTTGAATACAAGATTTACAATAATGCAATAAAGAAAGTACATATATGTATCCAAGTATGAGTTCTCCATCCATGAAGCTCTCATTGCCATGATCATAAACTAGGGACCCAATGGAGTAAGGTGCATGTTCCACCCAACCATGTGGTACCTGTAGGTCCACCCCCCGTGCTAGGAGATAGTAATATGGTTACCTAGACATAACCTATTCACCCTAGACACAAGTACATAACTAACTGATGGTTACATTGCTTCCAGATTTAAGACAATCGAATGTGCTAAGAACATAAGGTAAACTATTATTTTAGGTGGAGTGTCATCACAATGTTGCAAAGGTTACCCTGGTGTTTCTTCCTAGGTTCCGGCCCCCAACTTGGGTTACCCTGGTAACCTCTTACGAAACCCGGCCCCGTTTGCATACTATTGCGGAATCGAATATCTTTTAAGGTAACAAGATATCGATTTTCCATTCCAGGCCTTCTCAACTTATACTCAAGATTGAACTAGCTCTAGAGTCTATAAGCGAGGCATAATAGTCTTATTAAAGATTTTAATTCTAACTACTATGTTGTTTAATTATCACTGACTTACTAACTCTTTGTAAGTTACCCTGACACCACTTTGTGTGTCGGCCCTTACACAGAGCCACTCCCCTAAACATAACAAAGGAATTCTAAGTTTTCCTGACTAAGGTAGACAAGGTGCACAAAATTCAATCATATAATAACAAACGACACACAACGGTCATTATATCTTTATTCATGATTCCAAGTGTCAATACACCATACTATAACACGTGCACTTCCCTAGTCAACTCAAGAATTGCATTACAACAATAACAACACCCTTACTATACTGATCATTCTGGAAGACTTATACATCTAAGACTTTCCCAATTTGCCCAATAAGAAACACGATTAAAGCAAATCAAGAAAAATAAACGTCTACTATTCAAATTTACTAAATCCAATCATTTAAAAGAATTAACAAGAAATTATAGCAACTTAATTGTAATTCTTTTCACAAACAATAAAGGAAATTGCTTCAAATTATTCTAATCTTAACTTCCTCAATTTCACATAAAAATAAAAACTATTTTTTTTTATCAATAATAATGTTTAAGTACCAGTTAATCTCATACTTAACACGCATTTATACTCAAAGAAATTCTTATTTCTTTATTTTTAAATAAATGTGAATTTAGAAATTTAATTAAATAAACATATATATTACAAATATATTTATATATATATATATATACATATACATATATATATATGTATGTATATATATATATATAAATATATTACCATATGAATCTATTACCATATGAATCAAAGCAAATACCATTCGATTTTGTAAATCGTATGAAATAAACCCTAAATCGTATTTAATTGTGACTTCGGCTGTTACGCAGCCGACCCTCATGGAGGTTGCGAGCAAACATTATAACAGTCGTCGGCTCCCAAATAAGGGCACCGACCTAAGTGGTGGGGCGGCCTTGGGGCGGCGACTGTGGGAGCGGCCGTAGCTTTTCCCCCATTCAATACTTATTTTTTTTAAATCTAAAACAAATAAAATCCGTGGGTTAATCCCAACGGACATTTAAATTGCGAATTTTGTTTTTTTAAAATAAATCACCCAATTTCGCCTGTACGACAAATAACACAATTTTTTTTCAAAATAAACCCTTCACAATTCAATTTATATATGAAAGTATATATATATTATATATATATACAAATTTCATAGAGTTTTTCATTTGGGAGATAAAGAAAATTCTCTAGGGTTTCAATGGGGAAATTGGGGAAATTGTAAAATTTCAACAGGGTTTCAAAGGAAATTACGCACTGCAATTCCAAATCAAATTCTAATTTACCCCAGAGGTTTCAAATTCATTTTCCCATTTAAATAATTTCCCTTCACTAATTTAACTCAAATATTTTCTACAGAGAGTATGCTACATAAGTTTTTTTTTAAGAAATCTACAGATCCTTACAAAGATTTTACAATATTTTCAATTTTTCCTGAGAAATACAGAGATTTTAATAAAATGAAACTTTTTTTTTAACACAAGCATTCTTTTCAACAACAAAACAAATTGTAAATCACAAGGGAA
>VDFB02203053.1:0-17880 GCA_007258455.2 Sequoia sempervirens | reverse complement strand
ATATTAAATTGAGTTTAATATATATTTAAGAAAAGTCGTAAAAGAAGACATGATGTCTTCTATAACATTGAGTTATATGCATATGTGAGAAAAGTCGCAAGAAAAACCATGGCATTTATAGAGTCCATTAGGAAGACTACGACTGCTTTGGTAAAAATAAGTGTTGTGGACACGCCACACACCAGTAATTTCTTTTACCAGAAAAACGATAAAAAAAATTGTCCGATAAAAATAGGTATTCTGAATTTCCGTCTAATTTCCATCGTGCAGCGTCTAAGTTCGTACGTTTTGGCCTTCTATTCCACGCAATTTCCAATTTGGAGTGCTTTACCTACCCACAATAAGCAGAATAGAATACAATGTGAACACTCATGATGGCTCGTAACATTTCAACTTGATGCAGACAAGCCACATGCATTTTGGCATAATATTCATAATATTCCAAGTGTTACAGACTTGGAATGTACGCATCATCTTTTGGCGTGTTACAGGGGAGACTCCTTTCCTTACATTTTCTTTCCTTTTATCTAGTGGATGCTTCATCTTTTTACTGTTTAATAATTGGGTGTCATTTTCATGTGATATAGCGTAGAAGAGACGCAAAAGCCCTGTAAATGAAAGTAGTGGAAGACGTGTGTAAAGACACCTAATTTTCTGCCGTGATGTGTCAGCTCTAACGTTTAGGATTTGCAGCCTTGGTGCTTTTCACTTTTCTTCCTTCTATTCCACGCAATTTCCATTGGGGAGATTCCTTACATTTTCTTCGGAGGCTATGTTCTTTGAAAATATTATCAATATCGCTTTCCAAGGGTAAGGCCCACCATGCTTCTACCTTACTAGAGTTGGTACATGGTGATTTTATGTCCTTTCTCACTTTTTTCATTTTCAAGAGTCAAATTTGTTCTTATTTCTTTTTATGATTAGGGGAGAGGACCCAGTAGTTGTGCACCTAACTTCGCGTTCCTCAAAATCCTACTTGGAAATTTCAAATCACTCCAATTTTTTTACAGCAGCTTACTTGGCAAGTCCCCTGCTTATAACAAAAGTTTCGGGGCCACATCATCAAATATGATGCCACATCAGCATGCTTTTTGTCAAGGTGTCCAAAAAGGCACCGTCTAAACCCCTTACCAATACTTGTGCATTCACATCACCAGTAGTTGAGCGCTGATGTGGCATCACATGATTGGTTGCTTTTTAGATCAAAAGAATACATTTTGTTTAATTATGGGTAGTAAAGTCACAACTATTGGCATTATATAAACAACTATTGACATTATATAAACAACTATTGGGCATTATATTAACAAAAACATTCTCAACTATTGGGTCCTCTCCCTACTTTCATCATACATGGGTGTACTTTATTTTGAATATGGGTAAAAACAAGAAGATGAGTTCACTTCTCGTGAAAGTTTCGAGTTTAGTCAAAAATATGAAATCGAACAAAACAAAATGGGATCCTATTATTTAAGAAATGGGACCCTCGTTTCATGGCAAGATCCCAAACCAAAAATATGAAACCAGACAAAACAAAACCAAGGATCATGTTATTTAAGAAATGGGATCTTGATTCAAAAAAGTATTTATTTTTTAGAAAAATGCCTACGAGCTCATTTTTACCAGCAGCCAGAGCAAAATCAGAACAAACACCTGAATAAAAGCAACATTTCCAACCACCAAACAATCTAGGTAAGTTTATCTTTCCATTTTTTTTCTTTTTTCTTTTTCTTTTTTTCTATTTTCTTATTTGTATTTACATTTGTTTTTTGTATTTTGTAATTTAGGTATTTAGATTTTGTTTGAATCATCTAGCCATGCATATGAAACCTAAATTCAACTGAAACAAAAATATTTACCCTACAAACAAAAATATGAACCAAAAGTTGAATTGAAACAAAAAAATTACCCTACACAAAAAAATATGAACCCTAAATTGAGATGATTACACCTACAAATCCCTGTTGAGTCATCGAAAAACAAGTTTTTGTTACCATTTAATAGTAAAAGCAAAAAAAAAATTGTAATTCTTTATGTTTTAAATTTGTGCAAATATTTCAAAATTGGATAATACTTAATTTCTTTAAGAAAAAAATCTAGATTCTTTTAAGTTTATTTCATTCCTTTATTTAGCACTTATTAATAATTGTTTGCAATGTAGGAAAATGGGTGACCCTAAATTGGAATGGGGGTAATGCACCTATTTCCCTACTTTCATTAGGAAAAAGAGATCCCCTAGGGCAAGATTGACTTTAAACCCTTAGGTGAGTCAATCTTGATGGAAATCTTGTTATTTTCCTTATGACTGAGGATGGGGCAAATCAACCTGAATTGCACTTTTGGGAGAAAAACTAAAAATAATAAACAAACCCAATTATGTAATGTAACACTTGAAACATCAATTTAAAACCCTAATTTAGTAGAATCCATAAAGTTTCAACAAATCTGAAAAGGTTAAGAATTTTTGCACTTGTCACCAAAAGTGGTTATTGAGTGTCCTCCTGAGACATATTTTCCCTAGGGTGAATGGGTCTTGCTTTAGGGGTTCAAAATCTACTTTTACAGTCCTTAGATCCCAGATCTAGGCTTCTGATTTCTTTAGGTTTCTCGATAAAAAATTCAGAGTTGAATTCTAAAAGTGAGTTTTTGTGGCTTGACGACAATGTTGAAAACTTTTTGCAACTTTGACAACTTTTGTAGTTTGTCACTTTTGATGAATCTTCAATCATTTTGCAACCTAAATCTACAACACATACAAGAGGGGAAAATTGTTTGTTTTTGGTGAATGGGGGTTTTCCTTGTTCAAACCCCATTTTGGTAATTAAATCTTGAAATGAAACAATGAAACATGAAAGGAATGATGAATGAACACTTGCTATGTTGTAACTCACCAAATCATTGAATGGAGATCATTGAAGGATTGAAACTTAACACATCTCTCCAAGGCCTTAATCTTGCATAAAATGGCTTAATTGGATGTTGATCTTGATGCTTGAATTGATGTTTGAATGCTTGAAACCTACATCAAAATGTTAGATCCAAAAACATGCATAAACGAAGATAACTTTGACATGATGCTTGAGATCTTAAATGCTGCAACAAATGACTGAGAAATCAGCTCTTGAACACCTTTGACAATAATCTTAGCTCTTGAAATTGATCTCTTGAAAATCTAGCTTGCTTCTAGGATTTGAAATGATAAAAAAACCTTGTATTTATAGGAAATTTTCTAATTTCTCAAAAATTAAACATTATAAGCTGACATTTGAAATTTGAATTTGGATCATAAAAAGGCCACCAAAAACATATTAAAATTTTGATTTTGGTAACTAAAGGGGACCCATTTGCCCAACGGCACAAATGGGTCTTGACCTAAATTGCTATGACCTATTCATTTTGAGGTGTTAAAAATGATAATTTCATTAATTAAATACCAATTCCTCTTTTGTGCCAATTAAAGGCTTAATTAAGTCCAATTTATCAAGGGACCCAAACATAGTGTGAAAATGTAAAGGAGTATATTTTTTGACACTATATTGTTTAATCTAGCCACATACAACTAGAATTTGTGGCACATGGCATCCATATGTACCCATGCACAAAAAAAAATCTCTAACATATTAACATACATATAGTTTTATATCAGTGTAATCCTTGAACCTCCTTTAGGTGCAAGTTCTAGTATATATATATTGTAATCAATATGAGGTTGAACTAGATATGTTGAATTACAAACAAGATAGAAATTAGTCAAACCTATAGACTAATTACTTAGTTTCACATTAAAATATAAATTACAATAGAATATTTATTTATTAGCTTTGGAAAATCTTTTAATTAGATTGTGTGTATTCATAGTTATCTTCCTCTACTAATCACAAATAGATGTAAACTTCCATTATTTTTATGACTATCCTTGGTTAAATCTTGAGTAGGACTATCATTCAACCTTCTCTATTGGTATCTTCTAGCATTAGCATTTTTGACATCTTCCTTTAATTGTCACTATGTACCCTTCCTAAGCTTCTATATTTTGTGAACCTCAAAGGCAATTCCCTATTAAAAAAAATCACACTTCATCACTAATTCTAATTATTTATTCATGAAATTACATATCATATTTAGAGCTCTCAAGCATGCACACTTTGAGAGGACAACAAGAAGTGTGGATGCACCTTCTTCACCACCATGGTCTTTTTGAAATATCCACATATTTTTTGAAAACATTATTGATAAGTACTTCATCATGGTCTTAAATGATCTTCCCTTTTGTCATAGGACCATCAATTACTTCCACATGTGCACCAATATCTTCCATAGATATCAAACTATCTTCCCATTGTACACATCTCCATTTATCATCATGTGGGAAACTACTAATTACTATAATAGATCCCCCCCATATTTGGTGTAATGCCTAACGTCAACAATGTAACAACAATGCATTGTCATAATCTTTGGTTGTTCATTGAGCTTATCCTCCTCGACATCATCCAAATCTAAAGTCACTTTCAAATAGAGGATTATCTCTACACAAATAAGGATTGGAATTTATGTTACCTAGTGAGTTTGTAGGTCACCATAAATGATATTCGCCTTATGTTATCCTTGCCACAAATATTTCTACCTCCTTATCACAAAAATATATCTTCATTAGGTTTAACATACTCAAAATTATTGTTACAATGATTTGAAGAGAATAGGGATAGAATTTGATTATCTCTTACACCATCAAAAAATGACATCTTTGAATGTTGGTTTAGAGAAATCATCCATAATTTTTTAATATTCTAACAAAATAATATCTTTGCTAGCATCACATCATCACACTCTTCACATGAGGAAGAAAAATCCAAATTATTTTTATAGGACAAATTAGAGCCAGTAGATATGTAATCAAATTCATAGTATTCATAATGAGGGAAGCAAGTAAACTCATCATGCATGTAATTATATTCAAGTTTCTTGAACTAAGTATTCGCATGTATATCCTTTTAATTTTGCTTGATTCATGGAATTTACATCAAGTGGATCTTTGTATATTTCAACATAAAAATATATTCTTCAAGAGATCTTATATATTGGTTTATGGAATTATGTCAAGGATGAACTATTTTAAGACTAATATTTTAGGACTAATAACAAGTAAATTGAATTAAGAAAATTCAATATATTTCAAAACTAGGAAAATTACAAAAAGTTATTTAAAGTAGGAATACATAAATACCTAAAAATAAAACATACTAAGATCATACTTGGATTCAAATGTGTGTTAATATATGAATATTTAAATAATATAAAGGGAATAAAGGATGTCTAGATGAAATTGAAAATATCATAATCCTCACGTAGGTAAACCTACACAAGAAGATTTAAGCCATTTGGATACAAACATGTTTGGATATTAATACTCTCTCATTTATAAAATAATTTCAATCAATTATGCAACATTATTTTAGATATTTTCTAAGATATTTATCTTACTTGATACTTATTATTCAATTCATAGATGCTCGATGCAATACCAAGGGTGAGAATCAAAGATTATTGTAAGCACATCACATGATTAATCTATTAATTAATTTTAAAGTCTTGTTTTCATTTCAACATAAATAGACACTATAGACACTTGAAAACATTTTGAATGATACCACACACTCAAATCTAATATACTAACACCGTTTCATCCTAAAATCCATCCTCTTTTCACATATATATATTTAAGAAAAGTCATAAAATAAGACATGGTATCTTTTATAAGATTGAGTTATTTATGCTGAAGGCGTATCCAATTTGAGAAGAGCCAACCTGTTTTTGGCTATCAACAACTAAAACTTCTCAAGAGACAATACAAACCATTTCACCCGTCCAATTTTTTTCATGCATTTTTATCGTTTATATTTTTTATGTCAGTTCTATTTTTGCTTTTTTGTTGGTATCATTGCTTTCATGTACATGTTTTAATGGCTTTCCATCACAACCCAAATGTGTTCATACAAAAAAATGTAGTGATGTTATTTCCACCAACATTTTTTCTCCGTTTGGAGGGCATGTAAAGATTTTTCCTTCGCCACGTACGAATTCTGCCAAAAACGCTCCAATTTCTACAAATTGGTTGGTCTTTCTACCAAAAATGCCTCGATTTCTCCAAATTTAGCGATATTGTGCGACAAGGAAAGCTACAATGTCAAAATAAATCATGCTACATTTGTGATCGCGACTCCCACTGGGGACATTTTCACAAGAACAGCTAAAACCAAGCTCATTTTTTGAGGAATCCCAAAATTATCCCCTTGAATCCTCATAATCTTTAAAGTTTAACCTCAAGAAGACTGAAGATCAAAATAAACAGTCAAATGAAACATCGAAGAATTTGCTTGGGCTAAATATAAGCCCTTGGAAGCTTGAAGATCAAAATAAATGTTGATTTCAGAAGATTTCACAAGAAACATGGGTAAATTTGTTTGAGAACTCTAGTAAGCCTAAACACAAGAATTCATGGTCATTTCAGGAAATTTCACAAGAGACATCACTACATTTTTTGAGGCTAAGGTCAAACCTTAGGAAGCTCGAAGATCTAAATTTAGATTCATTTGAGGAATTTCCAAAAGAAACAACTCCATATTTTCCCAGGCTAAGTTTAAACCCAAGGACGACTCAAAGAACACAATTACACATTTATTTCAAGAAAGTTTCTTTCCCAAAAGTGGAAATTCAATGCCAAATTTGAAAAAAATGGCCCAAGGAAGCTTTGAAACCTTCAAATATAAAGTCAAGGAAGTTGGACTAAAAGGAATCTACCAGTTATTGAGAGACTTTTGATTTTCTTAAAAATGCCGCTAGAAATGATGTAGGGACTCTGAATGTGAATGAAGCTGTCGATTCAGAAGGAGAAGTCAAGGTTACTGCTAAATCACATGGAAGATCACCAACCTTTTGCTCCTCTAAGGCATCATTAAGTGGAATTAAGAACACTCCTACGTCAAAGTTGTACAAAGCACATAAGTTTTTGTTGCCCGCTAATCGTCACTGTGCTGAAGCAACATCCCAACTGAAGGCCATGGAAAATGAGCAAATTCAGGTTTCCTAACTGGCACAGGCAAAGAAGATCTTTGGATGGATAAACATGAAAAAGCTTATTCTACCTGGTTGAATTTTGTGCTCATACAACCAAGTCAAATACTTCAAGTTCCTCAATGGCAGGAAAAAGCTTATTCTACCTTTTTGAATTTTATGCTCAAGCAGCCAATGAAGTCAAATACTTCAAGTTCCTCAATGGTAGAAAATCTAACTGGCATCACTTTTGAGAGCACTCTAAATAGAAACAAACGTAAATGGGACAACTTATTTAAGAAGTCTGGTGGATCAGAGAATGAGACCTCATGGAATACACCAAGGTGTATGGGTTTTAAATTCCCAATGGGAGTGCCAATTGATGGTTCCAAGAGTTTGGAGAAATTTAGGGTTCAGTCATTCCAAGCAATATCAGAAGCTTTCCTCCAAGATGTATGCCTTGTTTTTGATTTGCGACAAAGATTGGAAATTTATCTCAACTCTACTGCTATGGAGGATGTGATCTTTGTAATGTTAAGAGTTTCCAAGGTGAGCTTTGAGAAGCTGTAAATTATGAAAGTGTGCTATTGTACTAAATATACTTTCACATTATGATAATAAATGGTTGAACAATTAGATAAGCATCAGTTATCTATTATACTTTTACTTTGTTTTGTTTATCCTTAATTGAGTCACCGCCTGTTATTGGATGCTAGGCTGTTATTCTTGACTACATGATTAAGTTCAACTGATCTACCATTTGTCACTCATAGACATTAGCATAATTTCAATTTTCTATTGGGGTAGCATATATTTAAAGGTCTATTTTATGGGCTTAGAGGAAGGAGTCACTGAACATTGTGTAATGTGGTGGGTAGAAACAATGCTTTGACATGTGTTGTTTTCTTTTTTAAAATTCCTATAGTATGTTGAAGATGGAAGGCTAAAGATAGAAGAAGAATCTACAATAATAACAGACATCGGTCTAAAGGAGAGGGCAGTTCAAGTTCTCATGAATCGTAATCCTACATGGTTGCGAATTGGATTGTACATTGTCCTTGGACACAATGCCCTTGTGACAAAAGAAAAACCTAGTTTTCCACTGCATGTGACAAAAGAATAAGTGAAGATTTTTTGAAGGATTAATAATAATTCACCTTGATTAGATCCAACCAAAGCTTCCAAATTTGTTATAATAAAATATGTAAATAGTCTCCAATTTTGGTTGGTTAAACACCTATACTTCTTAAGGAAATCCTACATGTATTCAAACAGATTTGGTTAAACAATTACACAAATTGGTATTCAAGTCGACCAACTAATTCATCTGATCCATGCAATTTTTTTCTCGTTCAACGTTCATTATTCCCTAACACCTCTTGAGTCCTCCTTCCACCGTTGAGGAGGCAAAACTAGCACAACACATCAATAACCTCCAAACTCTGAGATTGTTTGATATTAATGAAACCATTACATACTACTAAAACAAACCTTTGGAAGATCCAAATTAAGTACCTGTGCAACGCCTATCACATCTAGGCCTCATGAGGCCACATCTATAGCAACCTAGAAATTTTAATAACAAAGCAAATGCAACCATTAGAATTACTTGTATTGAGAAATTTGTTTTCATCTAGGTTAACTTTCAGGAAGCTTCCCTCTTCTCTTCCATCAAATTGATATGGAAAACACCCATATCTTTTCCCAACTTGATTGTGGTCCTTAATCCTTCTACCCTACTTCATTGCTTTCTATAATGTATGCACACCCTCCCTTGCATTCAACTGATTACCCATTTCATCCTCCATGTGTAAGCTCATTCACTTATCTGCAACTTCACACTCCCTTCATCACCATTAGAAAGCCTACAATTCACTGTAATATTACATGAAACCAACTCCAAGGGAAAAGAATTATGAGCTAATAGAATGCTTCCAAATCCTACTGTGAAATCATCTTCACAACCCCAATAATTCCTCCATGCTATTAGAGGTCTCCAACTCAAAAGATTCACAACATGTTTTGTTCTTGTGTTTATTAAGATCCAACTTAGCCTTATCATGTTTAGAAATAATTCCCTGCTCTCAACTTCTTTCTCTCTCTTGATTGTAATTGGAGGTAGGGTGTCATAACAATTTGGAATCATAGAAAAGGCATGTGAATTGTTTGACATAATGCCTCGAATAGAGGTTATCTCATGAAATTGATTGATTGATTGATTTTAATAACATCCACAAGACCAGCCAGTCTATGGGACCCATGAAATGAAACTGAAAGACCACTCTAGCTAAAAAAACAAAAATAATAGCTGACCCCATCGAACTACTTCATGTTGTTTTCCAACTCTTTGTTGATTTTGTTTCTTCTACTGTGAATTTTGATCAGGTAACTTGTTTTTTAATCGATCTTTTCTTCTTCAAACAAGGCCGCTAAATAATTGACTTTTAACAAATCTGAGTAGAAGTATCAAATGTCCTCATAAGCCTTCCATTCCATAATGTAGTGCCACTCTATCTCCACTAAACCTAAAGAGTAGAAACAAAAAACCCTATCCTCCAAGACCTCTTTGGGTATTTTCCACCTTCTCGTTTCACATCTCAAATGGTGTGAGCTAGTTCTTAACTGAGCTATTAGCATTTTAGCCTTCCACTTTATATTTACCCCCAAGTAAAAGTTTTGCTCATGATCACAAGTAGGGTTAAAAAGAAAAACATAGTGTTCTCTTTTCCGGCCAAGCTATTTCGACCACATGATATTTTTGAATTTCTCTTTTACATACTTTTTCATTTCAACTTTTGTGTTTGGACACTCTTGCATATTGATCCCCCATTTTCCCATCCACTTGACATTTTGCTTCATCCACGTGCTCTTCCTTCTAGTTAATGTTTCTTCCACCACAATTTTGGGCCATCGGTGTTCCCCCATATTCTCTATCCTCTGCAAATAGCCTAATAGACGAATTATCGCTGCCATTTCTATTGGGAAGACACCCGCTTCAGCCAAAACAATCTCATACGGGACTGTACTTTTTATTTTGAAATTGCTTGTGATTAAGTGCTTTTGGAGTCTTTCTATTTGCTTCCACTTCACAACCGACGTGCTACAACCCCAAACTTCGCAGCCATATAAAACCACAGGCGTAACAAGCAGCCCAAATAACTTCTTCTTTGTTTTCCAATCCCATAACTCAGCCGATCTACATCTGTTTTGGAGCAAGTAAAGAGCTTTCCACCCCCCTTGAATTCTTTTTGTCCTACAAATCTCCCATTTGAGATTCTTGCAAAAATCAAGACCCAAATATTTGTATTCACTCACCACCTGCAAAGTGTTTCCCTCAAACTCAAAATTTATTTGTTTCCTAGCTCTTTTCAACGTAAAAATCATGACCTTGGTTTTGCTGATGTTGACTTGCATTCCCACATCTTGACAAAAAAGTTCCAAAGCATTTAGATGTTCTTGAAGACTATTTTCAGAATTTTCCATTAAAGTAAGGTCATCCGCATACAGCAGCAACTTGACCACAAAAGTGGCCAAAAGAACACCATCACCTCCCCGCTTGTCCAACCACTCTTCTAATTTGTCTATGTATAGCCCAAACAAAGTGGGGGATAGAGGGCAGCCCTGTTTGACACCAATGTCGCTCCCGAAGCACTCGGAAAAACCTTCCTTTGTTCTGATTTTGGCCCTCACTTGATCATAAAGTCTATGGACAACAGCTCTATATTTTTCCGGAATTCCAAGTTGTTCCATTCTATCCCAAAGTTTGTTTCTAGGTACCGTGTCAAAAGCCTTTTTGAAGTCAACAAAACAACAAAAGACCTCACTACCCTGTTTATCCCAAACTTTTTCAACCATGTGCCTGAGAGTAATGCAATGGTCAATAGTAGAATGCTTTGGTCTAAAACTAGCTTGCCCTTTCACCCTCTTATCCTCCTTCTCAGCCCAACGACTGATTCTTCGCTCCACCATGCTTCCAAAGAGCTTCCCAAAAAGAGGGTTAATCATTATAGTACGATAGTTTGACAGATTGTTGACATCCCCACTCTTGTGGAGAGGGATAACAATGCTCGTGGTCCAATTTGCAGGGAAACCATGTTGAATGACCCTATTGAAAATATTTTTGATATGTGGTGCCAAGAGCTCTAAACCCCACTTCAAATATTCTACTTGCAGCCCATCAATGTCACGAGCCTTGCCAACCGCCAAAGCTTTTATACCACTTTTGATATCCTTTGTGGAGAAAAGTTTATCATTAGAATTAATTGCTAGAGGGTATGTTTTGTCTTGGTCTCTTTCATACAATATTTTTGCATATTCTAACCATTGGATGTCCGTGATGTTATTCTCAGTAGAACCTCTAGCTTGCTGCAATTCTCTCCAAAAACCTCTCGGATTGTGCTTTCCAAGAGAAATTAATTCCCTCCTTCTAACAATCATGTATTCCTCTCTTTTTGATCTTACTAATTTTTCATACAGTTTTTTATTTGCTTGCTTGCTTCCCAATATTTTCAAACTCCTTTTAGCCACCTTACACTCTTCGTCATACCATGGATTTGCAGGAAAGCTATTTTTGGGATCCCTTTTACCCTTGGCTCTTTTGCAAGCTATGAGAGCCTTGTGAATGATTGCCATCAACTTGTCGCTGTTTATTATGCTTTGATTTTTAGTGGGGCTGCCAACATTTTTTATTCCCCTTAACTATTTTTCAAGCATTCTTTTAAAAATGTCCCGATTCTTGTCGGTCAGAAGAATTTTGTCTTGAAGGCCACTCCCTTTGCACGGCTGCAGACTAGCTCTTTATTGGATAGTTTATCTCATACCAAGCTTAATGTAAATGGGGTTATGATCATATTTCAGTTCTATAGGATAGCCCCCTATTTCCAACTCTATTATCCTTGGAATAATACTTTGAGAACCAATTACATAGTCTACCACACTCTGCCCATTGTGGGTATGACATGTGAAAGCTCTCGAGCTTGGCAAAGTGCTTAGACCGTTACAAATGATTAAATTGTGGAGGCAACAAAAACCCAACAGATTTACACCAAAAGATGAAATACCACCTTTTGAGTCCTGAGATACCCTTTGCCAACTTTGGTTTTCCTCTTCCTCTAACCATAGAGGATTGCTATTTTGCCCCTCTTCCTTACCAAAACAAAGAGCTTGGTTATTTGTTGTTCTTGCATTAAAGTCCCCAAGTAGGATAATCTTGCTTGAATCACAATATTTTGCTATGTCAATTTTTAGTGCTTCATATGGGTCATCTCTATCTAGATTCATTTTCTTGTATGCTTTAGAGCCATAAGGGGCGAAATAACAAGCTACAAACCAAATCAAAGATTCACCATCTCTTATCTTCACCCATATGTATTGGTTATTTGGGTCTTTCTTTTCTATCTTTATGATTCTCTCACATTCTTTCCTAACCAGGATTGTTACTCCTCCATGCCCCTTTCCGCTCTTTGTTAGCTCATTCCACGCTGAAAATTTATTATAACCTTCAAAATCAAGTATCCTACAACCTTCATGCTCATGTGTTTTCATGAGAGCAATGATATCCTTGCCTTCAGCTATGGGCCCCAACCCAGGCCCCCTCCTCCAAGGGTAGCTCTTTACGCCAGCCCAGCCTTTGATCTGAAGGATTTTTTGTCAAAATTTGAAATTCTCCATTTTCTCTAGTTTTGGTATCATTAGAAAGTGCTCAGGATCCTAACTCCAACGCAAGTCAAATGGAGTCAATCGGAGTCCTGGAGCTCAAGATATATATGGTCAAACCTCTGGTCAACTCTCAGACCCAGGCTAGAAAAAAAAGGTAAAAAAAATAAAGTCATCAAAACCAATCAAAGTCAGCACCATTGTGAAGTGCTCATCATCACAATTTCGGTGGAGTTTGTTTCACGGAAAACGGAGTCCATATGGCAAAGTTATAGAAGGTCAAAGATTGGGTCAACCTAATGACGTCAGCGCCCAATCAGCACAACAACCAATCAGCGCTTGACACATGGCATCACCTCCTCCCTCCAAGTGGCAAAAATTATTTTGGCAAAAATAAATTTTAAAATCAAATTTAAAAAACAAAATAAAATAAAAAATATAATAAAAATTTATATTTAATAAGATGGGCCCCACCCACCCATAAGGGGCAGCCCACATTAAGTGGGGTGCCACCCATGGTATGGGGGGTAACCTACCTTTGAAGGGGAACACATCCCACTCTTTTAGGAGGAGATAAAGAGGAGGGGAGTGTGGTGGGACCACCACCCCTCATTCTCTCTAAACTTAATAAATTTTTGCCCATAAAATGCCTCAAAATAAGGTTATGATTTATTCATGGAAAATCTTATATCCCTTTTCAAAAATATTAGGAATATTATTCCTAATCTAAAGGGGAAAATTTTATCCGTAAAACTTTATATAATTGATTATCCCAATTTAATAGGGAATAGACCCCTTAGAGCCATTCAATTGAAAAAAAATATATCTTGAGGAATATTATCCTTGTGGGAGTTGTGAAAAGGGGGATATTTTTGAAAATTTGCACTATGTAAGGGAGATTGGGTAGTTAATTGGTTTTACACCAATTTTGGTAATTTTGGGCTATAAAAGGAGGTGAGAAAGGTGAGAGAAGTCAAGTGATTTTGGAAGAATTTTGCAAGTGTGAGAGATTGTTTTCCTTGGAGAAATTATTGTATTTTCGTGCTTTTGGAGAAGCTTGTTTCCACTCACATTGGAAGTGCATTTGTAAATTTCTTTGTAAACCAAGGGGAGGTTCTGCCAACGAATGTAACTGAATTTCTGGAGGAATAATTGGATCGGTCCACTCATTGGAGAGGGGCCCAGAGACGTAGTCACTTTAAACAACGAACTCCGTTATCAATCTTAGTTTGCACTCTCTTTATCTCTCATTTTGTTCTTTCTTTAATTACTTTGTAATTCTATTATTTAAATTATGTTTGTGTGTTTAATTATAATTAAGCACTTTTGGTTTGTAATTGTTAATGTAAGCATTCCAAGCAATTGTCATATATCCTTAAAACAGATCAAATTGGTATCAGAGCCGTGTTTTGAATAGTATTGCAAATTTGAATGCTTACACGCTCGAAGCTTCAACAAGGCAAAGGCAAACTTGAAGTATACAATCCTGATATCAACAAACAAAGGACTTCACCAACAATGGATGAAACTGAAGCTGGGAAAAGCATCGAGAAAGAGCTTGATGATAAGTCTTTCCAGCGAGTCTTCCTCGAAATGAAGGCTATGGTGGAAGAGTTGTATGTGGAAAAGAAGAAGCACGAAAAGGGAGATTTGTCGAAGCAAGAAAAGAAGGAAGATCGAAAGGACAAAGGAGGAAAAGATTCAGAAGCTCCATCTCCTCCATCTTCCCCTTCTTCTTCTTCCTCTTCTACTATTGTTAATCCTTTCAAAAGAAAGTCTAAGCCTATTATTAAACTTGATGTAAAATTTGAATTGCCCAAGTATTGTGGTGAGTTAAATGCCAAAAAGTTAGATGATTAGATCCAACAAGTAGAAGTGTATTGTAGGATTCAAGGCCTCACAGAAGATGCTTCTATGATCCAGTTAGCAACTCTTCGGTTGGGAGGTACAACTCTCACCTAGTGGGAGAGTAGGACTCAGGAGGAAATTGCTCGCCATGGTAAGGTCAATATGACTTGGATGGAATTTATTGCTGCCCTTAAAAAATAGTTTTATCCTTTAGGTTATATGCAACAATTAACCATGAATTGGAAAACCTTTAGGCAAGGTAAGGGTCAGTTTTTCCAAGATTACACTCATGAGTTTAGAAAATGGGCTATTGCTTTAAATGTTCCATTGTATAGCTAGGATACATTACTCAAGTACATAGGTGGTTCACATTCTTACCTAAGACATACTATTCTAATGTTGAGTCCTAATAATTTGGATGAAGTGTTAGTCCAAGCCACTCATTTAGAGTCAAGGGGTAAGAACACTTTCAGTGATAATTTCTCAAAGAAACCATCTAAGACTGAGGGGAAACCTAAGGGTAAAGATAAAGGAAAAGGAAAAAAGACAACCACGATAAAGAAAGAGGGTGAAAAACCCACCTGTTCTCATTGTAAGAAAGAAGGACATGGAGATTCTAAGTGCTGGAAACTACATCCAAAACTTAGGCCAAAGAGGTACGGTGGAAACAAAGGGAAGCAAAAGACAACTATTGTAATACAACAGGATCTTGGATCTGATTCCAAGGAGGAGACAAAGTTAACCACCGATGGGATTCAAGGTAAAAACAAAGGTATATCTCTTGCATCTAGATCAAGTATTTCTGCAAGTACAAGTAAGCAACCTAAAGTAGATAAGCAGAGGAATGAACTATTTCATATCCATGTGATAACTAAACACACTAAGGTTGATACTTTATTTGACACGGGTTCACAAGTTAATCTCATATCTGAAGAAGTTGTTAAAAAGCTAAATATGACTACAACTCCTCATCCAAAGCCATACCCTTTGGGATGGGTTTGTAATGATGCACAATTACAAGTCACTAAACAATGTAAGCTTAGTTTTGCAATCATTGCAAACTTTAAAGATGAGGTTGTAGCGGATGTTGTACCTTTAGATATTTGTGGACTTGTGTTAGGAAGTTCATATTTGTACGACCGTAAAGCTATCTTCTTTAGGGAGGAAAACAAGTATCATCTATTTAAGGATGGGATTGAATATATTGTACGTGCACACAAAGTCAAAACTAGTCTTGCATTAGTTAATGCTAATCAAATGAAAAGATTAGTGAACTCCAGTAAAAACTTTGTGTTAATGCTTGTTAAGGCCAAAGAAGATGAAACATCTGAGGTGTTTAAAGGAAGTGATCCTAAACATAAGGCTGAATTGGTCAAAGTTGTTTCTGCTTATGATGACTTGTTTCAGGAACCAAAAGGATTGCCTCCTAAAAGAGATATTCAACATGAAATTCAATTGCAACAGGATGCGCCACTACCTAATATTGGCATGTACCGGTTGTTTGTCATGCAAAATGAAGAAATGAAAAAGCAAGTTCAGGAGCTCATCGACAGAGGAGTGATTCGTCCAAGTACATCACCTTGTGGTTCTTCGATTGTTTTGGTTCCAAAGAAAGATGGAACATGGAGGATGTGCATCGACTTCAGGGCACTGAACAAAATCACCATCAAAAACAGGTATCCACTTCCTAGAATTGATGACTTGCTTGATCAGCTTAAGCATGCAATTTATTTCTCTAAATTAGATTTGCAAAGTGGTTATCATCAGATTAGAATTGCAGAGGATGATATTTGGAAAACTGCTTTCAAGACAAAATAGGGACTTTATGAATGGATGGTTATGCCCTTCGGGCTTACCAATACACCCGCTACATTCATGCGAGTCATGAATGACATCTTCTGTCCTTACATTGATGATTTTGTTATTGTATATCTTGATGATATCCTAGTTTTTAGCAAGTCTTGGGAAGACCATTAAGTCATGTTAAAAAAGTTTTTGATGTACTAAGAAAAGAAAAACTCTATGTAAAGATGTCTAAATGCGAGTTTGCAAAGACATCTCTTGTGTACTTATGTTATATCGTAGGGAATGGTCAATTGAAAGTCGACCCTGCGAAGGTCGAGACAATTGTAAACTGGCCTAAGCCAAGTACTGTAACTGAAGTCAGGAGTTTTTTGGGTGTTGTCCAGTACTGGAGGAAGTTTATTGCAAACTTCTCCTTCATCGCGTCACCATTGCATGCATTAACAAGTACAAAGATAAATTTTCAGTGGGGAGGACCACAACAGAAGGCCTTTGACACACTAAAGGAAAAGTTAAGTACCTCACCAGTCTTGGCTCTACCAGATTTGCACCAACCATTTGAGATTGAAACAGATGCAAGTGGATTCGCCATGGGAGCAATATTGACACAAGGAGGTAAGCTGATTTGTTATCACTTTGAAACTTTTTGGTGCGTGGAGCACCTTGCTCACAAATGCCTTCAAAAGGCTAAATTTCAAAAATTGAATCTTTGAATGTAAAATGTATGTAAAATCATTTTAAAAGGTCTTGGGTGGTTATATTTTAATATATTTAAAGTCACTAAGGGGTTGGTTGAGTCACTTTGTTGCAAGTTGTAAACATAAGCCCAAGCCTTGCGTTTTGTATCGGCCTAGAAACTTTGTGAAAGTAGTTTTATGGTGTAGGTTATTGAATAAGATTTCCATTGGTTCAAGTCTCATTCATTTTCATTGAGTAATAAGAAAGTTATGATGATTTTTGTGTAGGCAGGCAGTTCAGAAAACGTTTTTTAGAAATTGCAGTTCAAAAAACATGTTAGTACGGACAAGTACGGAATGGTACGGACCTAAAAATTGGATATATGGAGAGATATTGATGTGGTGAACAAACTTTATTTTTACCAGTAATTTTTATAATGCAATTTAAGGGGTCAAACAAGTCATTTTCTAAAAACTGTTTTGAACATAGGGTTTTTGGGGTTGCATACAAAAAAATGTGATTTCTTCTAATTTGTATAGTGGAAACTTCTAAAAATTTGTGGAAAGATTCATTTTGAGGTGTTCTTACTATATCCAAGGTTTTGGAGAATTTGAATAAGGTTTGATATATTTTTGGTGATGCCCTAGGCTGCCCTAGTTGTTAAAATTGCATGTTTTGGGTGAATTTGAGAGGTTCAAGGATGGAAAAGTGTGAAATATTTTGGGGAAGCAATTTTTGATGATTGTTTGAGTTTGTGTAGACATATTCCAGTATGATTGAAGGTGTGGCAAGTTGGTATGAGGTTTAGAAAACATACTTTCTACAAACCCTCATTGAATGGAG
>VDFB02203052.1:0-13583 GCA_007258455.2 Sequoia sempervirens | reverse complement strand
GGACCCTCAGGAGGAAGAAATAAAGTGCGTTGAAGCCGGGCGATTTTGCAGAATACACTGGCGATGGCATAATGAGAAGGTAAGAGAACATATTAACAAGATGAATATGCAGTATAAGGCTAAGGCAGATCAGAAAAGGAGGTATAAGGAGTTTTAGATTGGTGATGAAGTGATGGTCCACTTGAGGAAAGAAAGGTTTCCAGTGGGAACATATAACAAATTGAAGATGAATAAGTTCGGTCCCTGTAAGATTTTGCAGAAGCATGATTCAGGGAATGCATATGAGGTAGAGTTGCCTGATGGAATCAACATTTCCCTTGTGTTCAACATTTTAGATTTGACAGCGTATCATGAAGGTGGCACAGAGGAAGTACCAATGATGGAACAGTGTAGGATTCTAGCACCTACTTCAGAAAAGGAGGAGATTGAAGCAATCTTGGATAGTTGTGTGGGAAGGAGTACCAGAAATAGGCAGTATGAAGAATATCTGGTGAAATGGAGAGGAAGGCCTATTGAAGATTCATTCTAGCTATCTAAGGCAGTGGTTGACTAGTTGGGTTTTCCTCAACCATCTGAGACGTGACGGGGTCACTTCTCAAATCACCCTGGGTGTCTGATGCAGGAGCATCCAGTGGTGTAAGGGCAATCTTACATCACCCAAAAATAGTTAAATTTCAAGTTTCTTGGTTTTTAGATGTTTTTATATTTTTGGATACCCTTTTCGTCATAATGAAATTCCCAATTTATGGTTTTTCATTTCGGTTCCTGGGTTGAAAGATATGGCAGTTTTAGTTTCCTAGATTTACACCTGAAAACTTCTGAGTGGGATTTGAGGCACTTAGAGCTTCCATAATGGCCCCAAAACTTGCCAAAATCGGTGTAGCAAATTTTGAGCGCGTTCTTGACTTCAATACCTTTCCAACGGTTCGAACGGTTTGCGAATCGGAGTTCTGGATCAAAAGTTATGACCCAGGGAAGTTGGCGCACTTTCTAGAAGATACCATTGCAAATGCTCTTTTGAAATTTGAACTTCATGTTGTAAATTTTTGGCGCCAAACCGCCTAAACTGAAATTGAATGTTGTTTTGACTCCAAACAAATGAGGAGCTCTATTTATGGGTGGGTTTTCTAATTTTTGGGTAACTTGTTGGGGACAAGCTCGCATATTGCGAAAGGGTTATTTTGTAGCTTTCTATAGCCTGCATGTGTTGTAGAACTTGGGGATTTGAGATCCTCTGCATGTAAGAAGTTCCATTTTCTGAATAATAAAATTATTCTCTAGTTTGTGGGTTATTTTATGTGTCTCGAGTTTGCACCCTCATCACGATTTGACCAAGTAGTGTTGTTTACAAATGGGAGCACTTGTAATAGGAGATGCTTGTAATTTTTAATATTTTGTAGATGAGAATGAAAATATGATGTTTATTTGATACTAAAGTTACTTTTTGCTGTAGTTGGGGCTGCAACAATTGATAGCCTGAAAAGGCTATTGGTTGTTGGTTGCATTATTTGGTATCAAAGCAGGGTTTGAAGGAGTTTACAAGGAAGATATAGAATGGAAAATAGATGAAGGGGTAGAGGAAGGCGCCCACGAGGAGAAGAAAATCTAGAATTCATGGAGATGCTAAGAGGGATTACAATAAGATTAGAAGCCATTTAAACTTCTCAGATGAGAGGGGTTCATGTTGAAGATGTTAGTGAAGATGAGGAAGAAGCTCTTGAGGTTGTAGCTAAATAGGGAGGAGATACACATGTAGAGAATTTTTTACAGGCATTGGAAAAGCTTGGGAGTAGGCCAAAATGGAACCATAAAGCTATAGTGGGAGTAGGAAGCCTAAGGAACTCATTGATTGGATTGTAGAAATGGATAAGTATTTTGATCTAGAATCCATTGTGAAAAGAAGAAGGTAAAATATGCTAGTACCAGACTAAAAGGACATGCCTCCCTATCGTCAAATCAAGTGAAAATTGATAGAAAAGGAAAAGGAAAGGAGAAAATAAAATCATGGGAAAAGATGGTCACAAAGTTGAAGGAAAAGTTTTACCTATGGATTATCACATCAGCATAATCAAGAGGTTACAAAACCATAAAAAGAGGATCTCAGTGTCATGGAGTATACAAAAGAGTTCTATAGATTGAGCATTCAAGTTGGACATGTCAAAGATGATGAAGAGAAAGTAGCTCAGTATGTGAATGGCCTAAGGATTAATATCCAAGATGAACATAGCATGGTCTTCATTAGAACAATGGAAGAAGCTTACCAGTATGCATTGAAGGTAGAGGAAAAGTTGGAAAGAAGGCAGCAAGGAAGCTTTAGATGAAGGGGAAAACCCTTACGAGGTAGAGGAAAAACAAGTACAAGAAGAGTAAAGTGGAAAAAGGAAGAAGAAACAAGTTGGTCACAACAAACACTAGTAAAAAATGCAAGACAAAGACAAGATTATTCAAGGGGAAGAGGTGAAACTTCTAGAGGAAGAGGAGAGTATGGAAGAGGAAGAGGATTTTCAGGAGTTTGTTTCAGCTATGGGGAGATCTAGGTCATAGGGCCTTTGAGTGCCCTCAAACACAAGAGTTAGAAAAGACCAAAACTTGAAGAGTATATGCCACAGAAGTTGAGCATGATACAAAATTGGTTGATCCAAAAGATGGAGAAGTTCTAATGTTGAGAAGAGTGATTTTGAAACTAAAGAAAGAGAAACCAAAACCAATACAAAGGAGAAGTTTGTTCAAAACCATTTGCAAGGCACAAGGAAAATGTTGCACTATCATTGTGGATAGTAGAAGCATCAATAATTTAGTCTCACAAGATATGGTGTAAAAGTTGAAACTAGAAAGGAAAAAGTACCCAAATCCATATCGATTCACTTGGTTGCAAAAAGGACATCAAGTTTTAGTAACTGAACAATGTTTGGTGAGTTTCCAAATTGGTGGTTACAAGGATGAAATTGTATGTGATGTAGTGTCAATGGATGCTTGTCATATACTTTTGGGAAGGCCATGGAAATATGACTGCAAAGCAATCCCTGATGGTGAAGTAAATACCTATACAATCACAAAGGACAAGAAAAAGTATGTCATGAACCCACTAAAGGAGAAGCAAAATTAACTGGACAACGATAAAAAGGTATGCATTTAATCACTGGAAAATAATTTTTGAAGGAGTTAAATGAGTAAGAACTATGTTATGCTTTAGTTTCTAAGCCATCAGAACTTGGGACAACAAGTAAAGAACATGAAATACTTGAGGAAATTAAGGAGATATTACAAGAATATGATAGTATTTTGATGAAGGAAGTTCCAGATGGACTCCCACCAATTAGAATTATAGATCATTACATGGATTTGATACCAAGAGAAAGCTTACCAAACAAGGAAGCATACATAATGAGCCCAAAAGAGAATGAGGAGATAAATAAATAATTGCAAGGGTTGTCAGACAAAGGTTTGATAAGAGAAAGCTTGAGCCCATGTGTGGTACCAACAATTTTGGCACCCAAAAAGGATGGAGAATGGTGCATGTGTATGAATTCAAGAGCCATAAACAAGATAACAATCAAATATAGATTTCCATTGCCACAAATGGATGACTTTATGGATTGTTTAAGTGGAGCAAGGTACTTCACAAGGATTGACTTGAAGAGCAGATATCATTAGATAAGAATCAAAGAAGGAGATGAATGGAAAACCACATTCAAGACAAAGGAAGGGCTATATGAGTGGTTGGTTATGTTTTTTGGTCTCACAAATGCCCCAAGCACATTCATGAGGTTGATGAATGAGGTGCTCAAATCATTTCTAGGTAAGTTTTTAATTGTCTATCTTGATGACATCTTGGTTTTTAGTAAGGAGAAGGATGAACATTTAGAACATGTGTGTTGTTTTGCAAAGATTAAAATACAAAGAGTTGTTGGTCAATATTAAGAAATTTGTCTTCATAAAGAAGGATTTGGTGTATTTAGGTTTTTTCATATCAAAGGGAGGCCTATGAATGGATCCAAAAAAGGTCAGGGAAATTCTAAAATGATCATCTCCTAGGAGCATGTTTGAAGCAAGGATTTTTCATGGTTTGGAAAGCTTCTATAGGAAGTTTATCAGAAATTTCATAAGTAATTGTGCTCCAATCACTGATACAATGAAGGGGGAGAAAAGATAATTCAAGTGGACAGCTACATCAAAGCATAATTTTAACATCTTGAAGGAGAAAGTAATAGAACAAGCCATATTAGCCTTACCAGATTTCAACAAAGTGTTCCAAGTTGATGTGATGCAAGTGGGATAGCAATAGGAAGGGTTTTGAGTCAAGAGGGAAGACCTATAGCCTACTTCAGTGAAAAATTAAATGAGGCCAAGAGGATGTACTCCATGTATGATCAAGAGTTCTATGCTATTGTGCAAGCACTTGAGAAATGGAGACACTATTTGTTGCCTAAGGAGTTTGTTCTCTACACTAATCACCAAGTTTTGCAATACATAAATAGCCAAGGTAAGCTCAATCAAAGGCATATGAAATGGGTGGAGTTTTTACAAAGCTATTCATTTGTTCTTAAGCATAGGAGTGATAAATCTAATTGGGTAGCATATGCTTTAAGTAGGAGATGCCTATTGTCAAGAATAAATTTCAAGTTGATGTTATGCGATTTGATTTCATGAAAGAAATGTTTGAACATGATCTTGATTTTGGTGAAGCATGGGTTGCATGTAAGAATCCTTTAGAGGGTGATAGAACCAAATGGTTGGATTATTTTATTCAAGATCAGTTGTTGTTTAAAGGGAAGAAATTGTGCATATTGAGGGACTCTATGAGAGAAAACTTGATTAGAGAAAAACATGGTGGGGGACTTGGTGGAAATTTTGGAGTGGATAAAACTTTGGGGAAACTAAGTGAATCTTATTGTTGGCCTAGTATGGGAAAGGATGTGAATAATTTGATTAAAATGTGTACCATTTGTCAACATGCCAAAGGGAGAAGTCAAAACAC
Organism: Sequoia sempervirens; assembly: GCA_007258455.2. Classification (NCBI taxonomy): domain Eukaryota; kingdom Viridiplantae; phylum Streptophyta; class Pinopsida; order Cupressales; family Cupressaceae; genus Sequoia; species Sequoia sempervirens. The sequence goes on along the minus strand of VDFB02203052.1, from coordinate 8,605 downwards.
GAGACTCCATCAGTCTTTTCCAATTCTGGAAAAACCATGGGAGGAAGTAAGTATAGATTTCATTCTTGGGCTGCCTAAGACTCAAAAAGGTAAAGATTCCATATTTGTCATAGTTGATAGATTTTCAAAAATGGATCACTTTATTCAATTCAAAAAGACCAATGATGCTTCACATATAGCCAAAAAAAAATTCAAAGAGGTTGTTAGATTACATGGCTTGCCAAGGAGTATTTTTTTTTATAGAGACACCAAGTTTATTAGTCATTTTTGGAGGAAATTTTGGAAAATATTGGGTACTCATTTAACTTATAGTTTAGCCTATCATCCTCAAATGGATGGGAAAATAGAGGTGGTAAATAGGAGCCTTGGAAGATTGTTGAGATGCTTGATGTCTATGGGAGACCAAAACAGTGGGATTTAATGCTAGCACAAGTTGAATTTTCCTATAACAACTCCACAAATCTAAGCATAGTTAAGAGACCTTTCCAAATTGTTTATGGTTTCAGTCTGAAGGTGGTTCAAAAATTAAGAGATAGTGTAGATTTTGGAAGGAAAAGTGCAACAACTGAAGATTATGTTGACTATATGCATGATCTTCATCAAGAAATTAAGGAGAAGTTGGAAACTAGTGCACAACAATACAAGGATCATGCAGATTTGAAAAGAAGAGCTCAAGAATTTGAGGTGGGAGAGTTGGTCTTAGCCCACCTATGGAAGGAAATATTCCCTCAAGGTACCTACAACAAGCTACAACATAAAAATATTGGACCATGCAGGGTGCTTAGGAAGCTTTCAACAAATGCCTATGAAATTGACTTGCCTCCAGAGATTGATATATCATCAATATTCAATGTTGTTGATTTGTATAAGTTTCATGGTGAAGAGATAAAAGAGGGAAGAAATGATTGTTCTAATGCACAATATTTGGTACATTGGACACAACAACTTCTAGCCAAACTAAATGAACAAGTGGGTGAGGTTATTGATTCTAGAGTAGTCAAGAAAACACAAGGAAAGGAGTATAAAGAATAGTTGATAAAATGCAAGGGAAAGAAGATGGAAGAGGCCAAATGGATTTATTCTCCTAAGCTATACAAGCTTGGGATTCCACTCCAAATTGAATGTTCATGGAACATTCTTTCTTACCCCGATTGTTTGATGCAAGAGCATCTGGGAAAATCACATCCTCTATTTCCTATGTTATTTTGTTTTTTTTTTAATTTTTCCTTGGTTTGATTTTTGGCTTGCAAGAAAAAACTTATTTTATCTAATTTGTCTCTCCAAGGTTGAGATTGTAGATATTATTTTACTAGTAAAAGAATGGGTGAATTTTTGCTAGTTTATGGTCCCAAAAAGTGAAAAATGAGATTTATCTTGGAATCCCAAAAGGCCACACCCTAGTTTCTTTTTCTCTATTATTTGAGAATTTTGTAACTCCTTTTTTATTTTGTTTGTTGGTAATTTGAAGTTGGGCACCCAAGTAGTGGAAAAGAAGGAGGTTCTAGAATAAGACAATTTTAGAGTGCCTTATTGATGGCTTACAGGTGAAGCTACACCCTAATTTTTGGACTGGTTTTTGATGTATTTGCTGCAGATTGAATGAGGATTCCATTGCCCATATGAATAGAAGAAGCTTCATGTTGCATAGATAAAGAAAAGATGAAGGATTTTGATGCAAAACAAGGGCATACCTTTCCCAGGCATCCATGAGAGAAGGGGAGATGATTTGCTGCTGTTATGTGTTTCCTGTAGTTGCTTTTTTGGAATTTTTAAAGAGTTTTTGCATTGTTTTGTTTGTAGGAGGAGAAAAACTTATACCCGATTTGACTGGATAGTATTGTTTGCAAATGGAAGCACTTGTAATAGGAGATGCTTGTAATTTTCAATCTTTGCAAATGAAAATCAAAATATCATGTTTATTTGTTGCTAAAGTTGTTTTTTGTTGCATTTTATTTCTCTTGAATAGTGTAAAAGAGTGGTTGGGGTTGCAACAATTAACAGCATAAAAAGGCTCTTGATTATTGGTTGTATTAGATGTGTTTTAATAAATATAGGATCATGTGTGTGAATAAGTATATAAAGGTAAATTAAACCATTATTTTTGTATAATTGAAGATAAATTAATTAATTCAAACTAATTGAGATTCACTATTTTTAAATTTTGTAGTTATATATCTTCACTTTAGTGATTTGCTTAGACCATTATGAACCCCATCCTTGTAAATATAATGTCTTAATATTAGAAAATGAAAGTTTATATTTTGTAATAAAATCATCTTAATTTAAAAAAATAGTTTTAGTTTTAATATATTTAGTTAATTCTATTAGTTCTCTATATAATAATTAGCCAATAGGCTATTTGTGTCAACTTTGATTGGAATTTTCATCAACCTCACTATTTTTTATGCTTTTGGCGACCGGGGACAAGGTGGCAGGTGGGTTATAACTTTGGTTGGAATTTTCGTCAGCCTCCCATAGTTTTGGCCTTCCAATAACTACAAAAAAGGTGGCAAAGGTGGTTGTTGGCTGCTTTAGGAATAGGGTGGCATTTGTCGGGTCACGTGGATAGAGAAGGCTGTAGAATTTAAACACTAGTTTGTGTCAACATTAATTGTTGTATGCTTTGTATGTGCTAGGGATCGTCATAATAACAGCTGCCCTTTAACACCTCGAGGAACAAAATGAATGTTTGGGAAATTTTCAATGAGGCATTGTTTGGTGTTGTTCTATTTCTATATCTGATATGAGAGCCATGAGCAACGAGGGTAAGCTTCTATGAGGGTGCAAGCTAGATTAAACTTTGTGCAGCTTTTGCGAAGGTGGGTTAAGATTATTTTGTATTTTCTGCAAGGGTGGATGGTTGGAAATGCAAAAGAAAAGTGTCACCTATAATAATATTTTTCCTATTTTGTGCAGGCAAGTTGGTGAGAAGATGTGTGTTTGAAGCAAGTGGGAAGAGGTGCATGTGGAAGAAACCCTTGGAAAATTTGTTTGATTTGTGGTTAGCGGTTATATTGCTTGATTTTTGATAAGTTATTGTTGATTGTTTCAAATACCTTGTATGATTTATGGTTGGTGTTTTGTGTGCATGGTTTTGCATTTATTTGATACTATGATTTTTTGTGGGTTTGTGTTTATGGTTTTCGTTATCTGCATATGTTTGGAGGCTTGGAGAAATAGGACAACTTGGAGAAAGCTAGTAGAAAGAGGTTTGTTTGAAATAGTCAGCAAGAGGTGCATATGTAAAAAAATGTTTTCCATATTGTTTCATTGGATTTTCCATAAGGTGTTGTTGATTATTGCTAATTTTGATAAGGGGTTGTTGAGAAAGGAGTATATTGTTCATGAAAATGAGTATTGTTTGGTTTAAGGTGTGTGTTTTGTGTTTATGGTTTTGCATGGGTTCTTATCTATCATTTTCTGTGTTTTGTGGGTTTCTTCATCTAGGTCAGTCTTTAAACCAATATTGTTTTGTTTATGGCTTTCGGTTTGTGGTTACGGTTGCAATGGAATAAAATAGTCAATCATATCTACTTTGTGTTAGCTTCTATTGGGAATTGTGGACTATAATTGTGTTGCTTAAGTTATTTAATGTTTCATTTTGGAGAAGGTTTTGTTGAAAAGTCTATATTTTTTCAATTTTTGAGGAGATTGTGTTGAGAAATGAGTGTTTTTTGTATGGGTTTGTTACTATCAACTTTCGTAGGGTTTGTGTTTAATGTTTGTATTTTTTGGTTATGTTTGCAATGGAATTAAATTGTAGAGGATATGGAGTTTTTGTTAATTGTTATTGTATAGCTCAACCTATATTGTGGTTTTTTTGCATGTGGGTGGCTATAGAAATTAATGTTTTTTGATTTATGGCTTTCATTTTTTGCTTATGGTTGGAACAAAATAAAATAATTAATGTTGTTGATTCTATATTTGGTTACATTAGGTATTATTGATTATTGTTATCTTCCTTAGGCTATATTGGGTATATTTTAATATCAATGTATATATATGTAACATTAAAATTGTTAAAGTTATGGATTTTTGGTCAATTCTTATTGTATAGCTTGGGCTATATTATGAATTTTTGCATGTGGGCGGCTATTGAAAGTAATGTTGTTTGATTTATGGCTTCCGTATTTTGGTTATGGTTAGAACAGACTAAAATAATTAATACTGTTGATTCTATGTTTGGTTAAATTAGGTATTATTGATTATTGTTCTCTACCTTAGGCTATATTGCGTATATTTTAATATGAATATATATAGGTAAGATTAAAATTGTTAAGGTTATGGATTTTTGGTTGATTCTTATTGTATAGCCTAGGCTATATTATTGCTTTATGGATCTAGGTGGTTGTTGAAACCAATGTTTGATTTATGGCTTTCATTTTTTGGTTATGGTTGGAATAGAATAAAATAATTAATGTTGTTGATTCTATGTTTGGTTACACTAGGTTGGTTGGTTTATGGCTTTTGGTTTGTGGTTATGGTTGAAATGGAATAAAATAGTCAATCCTATCCACTTTATGTTAGCTCCCATTAGGCATTGTCAATTATACTTGTGTTGCTTAAGCTATATTGTTTCATTTTGGAGAAGGTGTTGTTGAAAAGGCTATATTTTTTCAATTTTTGAGGAGATTGTGTTGAGAAAGGAGTGTTTTTTGTATGAGTTTATTACTATCAATTTTTGTAGGGTTTGTGTTTAATATTTGCATTTTTTGGCTATGTTTGCAATGGAATAAAATTGTAGAGGATATGGAGTTTTTGTCAATTGTTATTGTATAGCTCGATCTATATTGTGGCATTTTGCATGTGAGTGGTTGTAGAGAGTAATGTTGCTTGGTTTATGGCTTTCATTTTCTAGTTATGGTTGAAACAGAATAAAATAATTAATGTTGTTGATTCTATCTTTGGTTACATTAGGTATTATTGATTATTGTTCTCTTCCTTAGGCTATATTGGGTATATTTTAATATTAACATATATAGGTAACATTAAAAATGTCAAGGTTATGGAGTTTGGGTCGATTCTTATTGTATAGCTTGGGCTATATTGTGGCTTTCTGCATGTGGGTGGTTGTTCAAAGTAATGATGTTTAATTTATGGCTTTCGTATTTTAGTTATGGTTGGAACAAAACAAAATAATTAATGTTGTTGATTCTATGTTTGGTTACATTAGGTATTATTGATTATTTTTCTCTACCTTTGGCTATATTGCGTATATTTAAACATGAATATATATAGGTAAGATTAAAATTGTTAAGGTTATGGAGTTTTGGTTGATTCTTATTGTATAGCTTGGGCTATATTGTTGCTTTCTGGATTTGGGTGGTTGTTGAAACCAATGTTTGATTTATGTCATTCATTTTCTAGTTATGGTTGGAACAAAATAAAATAATTAATGTTGTTGATTATATGTTTGGTTACATTACGTATTGTTGATTAGTGTTCTCTACCTTAGGCTATGCTGGGTATATTTTAATATGTATATATATGTGTATATATATACATATATATGTGTAGATATATACATGCATATATATATATATATATATATGTTAATTTTTTGTGGGTCTCTCTTTATGGCTTGCATTTAGTGGATATGTTGGCAACAGAGAAAAATCCTTGACCTTATGCATTTTTTTTCAATTGTAACTGTCTTGATTTTCCATAAGGTACTATTGATTATTTCAAATATGTTGTTTGCTTTATGGTTTGTGTTTTCTATGTATGGTTTTCCATGGATTTGGTACTATGATGTTTTTTGATTTATGGCTTATGGTTTGTGGTTATGGTTGCAATGGAATAAAATAGTCAATCCTATATGTTTTGGGTTGGCTTCCATTATGGATTGTCGATTATAGTTATGCTGCTTAAGCTATGTTGTTTAATTTTGGAGAAGGTGTTGTTGAAAAGGGTGTATTGTTTTAATTTTCGAGGAGGTTGTGTTGAGAAATGAGTGTTTTTCTATGGGTTTGTTACTGTCAATTTTCAAATGGTTTTTGTTTAATGTTTGCATTTTGTGGGTATGTGTGCAATGGGATCAAATTGTTGAGGTTATGGAGTGGTTTTCAATTGTTATTGTATAACTTGGGCTATATTGTGGCTTTCTACATGCGGGTGGCTATTGAAACCAAAGTTGTTTGATTTATCACTTTTGATTTGTGGTTATGGTTGGAATAAAATAAAATAAGCAATGTTGTTGATTCTATGTTTGGTTACAATAGGTATTATTGATTATTGTTTTCTGTCTTAGGCTATATTGGGTATATTTTTACAGCAATATATATGTGTACATATATATATGTATATATTTGTACATATATACATACATATATATATATATATAAAAATTTTATATGGCTCTCTCTTTATGGCTTGCATTGAGTGGATATGTTGGCAATGGGGAAAAAATCCTTGACCTTATGCAATTTTTGATGATTGTTATTGTCTAGCTCAGCCTATATTGTGTCATTTTCGATCAGGTTATGTTCAAAATGCTATATTGTTCCAATTTTCAATAAGGTTTTGTTCATAGAAGAGAAAATTATTTGTTAAAACAAATTATGTTTCATTTATGGACATGTTAAATGGCTCAACTCTTAATGGGTTTCTCTTTAATGTTTGCATTTTTTGGGCATGTTTGCAAGGGGATAAAATTGTTGAGGTTATGCAGTTTTTTGTCAATTGTTATTATATGGTTTGGGCTATATTTTGACTTTTTGCATATATTTATAATTATATACATATATTTATATTTATATTTATACATATATACATATATTTATATATATTTCAATTTGTTGTTGTTGATGATATTTATGTATATGGTTTTTCATTGTTATTATGTGAGAATGTGTTATTGAGAAGGCTATATTGTTTTAATTTTTTCATAGGGTTGTGTTGAGAAATGAGTATATTTTAACTTGGGTTTGTTTCTGTGAATCTTTGTGGGTTTTTGTTTATGGCGACCGTTTTGTGGATATGTTTGGAACAAAACAAAATTATTGTTATGCACCATTGCCACTAGATAGGAATGAAAATTAAAACAATACACCATTTTCAACAGAACCTTTTCCAAAATGAAACAATATATTCTTAAGCTATCAAGATACCAAACTTGATGAATATTGCCACTTTCTAAAAATAGCAAACTTCAACATATACATATATATACATCTGATTTCAAATAGTTACATGTTTGCAACTTTTGTAGCTATCAACGCATTCCAGCCACCTTCACATAGATTCCACAGCTGATGAATGCACTTGCACCTTCACAAAATCTTTCCATCCTTTCTCATAGCTACCTTCAACAACAAGATAGACCCTCAAACTAACACCTAACAATACATTTCTAATAACTACATCGACATTCGTTACACAAACGTGCATATGTATACATAGGCTGACTAAAATGAGGAAGAACAAGACAAGGGCTATTGTGGAAAATGGAAGCCATAAATCAAACAATATAGCATAAGGCAGACGATAACAATGAACAATGCCTTGTGCAAAGCAACATGAACTACATAACATTAACTATTTTATTGCATTAAAAACATAAGATAGCATCCAAGAACCTTCACATAGATTCCACAACTGATGAATGCACTTGCACCTTTACAAAATATTGCCATCCTCACTCACAGCTATGTTTAACAACATAAACCCAGAGAATGACATCCAACAATATATTCTTGATAACTACATAGACATTCATTTTACAAACATATGTATATATACATAGCCTAACTGGGATGAGGAACAACAATGCAAGGGCTGGTGTCCTAAATGGAAGCCATAAATGAAAAAAAATAGCATAAGGTAGATGGGAACAATGAACAATGCCTGACGCAAAGCAACATGAAATTCATAACATTAACTATTTTATTGCATTGCAACCATCCCAAAAAAAAAAAGACATAAACAAAACAATATTGTTTTCAATAGTCACCTAGATGGCCAGAGGTGCAAAACACTAAAAATCATTGTGAGAAATCCATACAAAAGCATCTGCCCACAAGTCAAACCATAAATCAAACAATATTGTTACGAAAAAACAATATACTCTCTTTTCAATGAAACCCTATCAAAAAGGCAACAACATACCCTAAAAAAATGCAACCTATATAACATTAACTATTTCATTGTGTTGCAACCATTGCACATTAAATCACAACTTCCAATAGTGGCTCACATGGAAAACCCAAAAAACACAAAAAGCTCCCAGTAATAGACCAACTCAAAACCTGCACCTAGAGAGCACTAACCCAAAATGAACCAATATTGGTTTCAATAGTAACTGACATGCAAAGAGTCACCAAAAAAATAGTAGATTAACTATTTTGCAACCATTCACACACACTGGAAGCCATAAATGAAACAATATTCCCAAAATTCATGCAGATGGAAAAACCCACAAAACACAAGAAAAATTGATTTGAAGATTCAACAAAAACACACCATATTAACTATTTCGCAACCATTCCCACAAAACAAAAGCCATAAATCGAACAATATAGCCAGCAATCACCCACATGCCAAAATCCACAATTGTCAATTGTTGATGGCTAGCCTGGGTTGCTTTTTTTTATTAGTTTCTTCCTAT
>VDFB02203050.1:0-26837 GCA_007258455.2 Sequoia sempervirens | reverse complement strand
AGAATTGTCCAAGTATAACATGCCCTCATATGAGAAGCATGTTTCTTTTGACTTGAAAGACTATATTAAGAACAACCTGAAGTTGGGCCCTACCTTCAATCACCAATCTAACCTTCAAGATTATTGGGCTGATTGCTTTGATGAATATGAGGTAAGAAGAAGAAGTTGGATGAGATTGATAGTAGAACAGATCACCATTTATGATTTGAAATGGGATTTGCAAGGCATTGTTGAAGATGGGTTTGACATGGTTGACCCAGTATATACTGAACTAATTGAAAGTTGGCCCATTCTTGCCATGGATTGGAATTTTAAAGAAAAGGAAACCATTGAAGTTAGAACTGTTGATATTCTGACTATAACCAGAGAATGGGAGACTAAAAAGAAAACTAAGCAATCACGACTTTGTACCAAGTCCAAAGATTCATGACTTGCTGAAGATACCTACCAAGCCTCTATCATTAGGCAATCAACCGATAATGCTCCTCAGTCTTTATAATCAAGTGCCCAAGGAGATGGTGATGGGAATCCACCAAAAAGAATGTGTATTCACAAACCTGTGGGGATGACATTTTCAACCTGCCTACTCTAGAGAAGGATAATGAAGGAGAGGAGGAAGAGGAAGGATTAGAAAACCTGAATGTTGATTCCTCTCCCTCTCAATATGAATCACATGTCATAGAGGTAAGCACCTCTCACGGGCCAGGAACAACCGCACCTATAGGGGACACCCCTCCAATCACTCAAACGTTATTTAAGTCCCCAGGTTTTAAGGAAACTAAGGTTGTAGTAACCCCAACTTGGTTAGAAGATTCATTTTTGCGAAAAAGGAATTCTATACAACCCAGCTTGCCTAATCAAGACATGGTAGGTCAATTGTTACAAAGGACTTCAACTCCTAAACCTAAGAAGTTAATGACTACTAGTAGGCTTATAGATGACACAAAATCACAGACACATCAGTTGGAAATTGCACACCCTTCAGTGTAGAGAGATGTTTCTCAAGCAACAATGAGTGACTTTGAAGTGAATAGGATCAACCTCGGTCCTCCTACCAGGGATGGGGATGTTCAGATTTTTCAGGTGTCAGTAGCCAGGATGGTTGAGAGATCAAAGAAAGACAAGGAAAGCAAAGATGAGTTGAAATCCCAGGTGCACAACTTAACCGATTGTCTGAAGTCTATTTTTGTGGTTGTCGCAGCCTATCTCTCAAGCAGATGCTTCTGTTGAATCTCTTATTGTAGTTGGGAAAGAAGCTCTAACTAAAATTAAAAGTTGTCAAAGTTTAAGTCGAGCTCTAGATGATTGGAATGAATCCCTCATCAAGAAGGGAAGCCTTGTAATTACTGAATCCTTTAAACACTTCTAAGAGGCGAGTGCTCTGAAAGTCGCCTTAGAGGATGAAGCCATTGCTCTTGAAAAAGAAGAGAAATTGTGGGTTAATTATCAAACTAAATTGAAGTTATTGATGAACTCGGATATGGAAAAACTAGGTGCAAATCAAATCATACCTAATGCTTCAGATACTCGCTACCTGTCATGGACTAAAGGAGTTGAGTGGAAATTACAGGTTGTCAAACAAAGTTTACATAAGCTTAAAGAGATCATCAATGAATGCGCTACCATTTCAAATGAAGCACTGAACCTTGGTCACTCTTGGTCTACTTCAAGATAAAAATGGAATAAGGGATGATGTAGACGCTAGAAGCTTAACAACTGATTTCTAGAAAATGGTCAAAGAAGCTCTTGACTTTCCCACACTTAATGTTGAACACTTCCAAAAACTAAGTGAATTACACCTGGTGTCGTCTCAGGCAATGAATATTATGAAGTTCTGCGAGCAGTGCATGGAAACGGCTAAAGATCTTCATCTGACATGGAAGGTAAGGATGACAAATGTAACCATTCCCCAACATAAGCACCTAATGCACATCCTTAAGACTTTCCAAGCGTGGCGGAAGAGATCTTTGGTGATCCAGGAAGCTGGAAATGAAGTGATACTGGCATAACAGCATGGCCCCTCTTTATTTGTTTTATGTGTCTTTTGTTTAATTGGCTATGGAAATGAAAGAGGCAGGAATCATCCGCCTATTTAAATTGTATATATCTTCATATGCTCTTTCTAGACATTTTTCGCAAGTTTGTTCAGTACTATTGATGAATGGAATTACTATTTTGTCTGTGTGCAATTTGGTGGAGTGAATTTGTTTTCTTAAATCTTTGTGTTTAACAATATCTTATGCATATCTTATCTTGGTATGAGCAATGTTGTTCTATAATCAATTTCATTTCTCATACGGTATTCAGTGGATGTTTTATTTCTGATGGTTAATTAGTCTTTGTGCTAATACTTCTATTCGTTGTATCGCGTACCTAATATTTGAAATATTTTTGATATTGGGTATACCTTTTCTGCTTTCTAGTTAATTTAAGCATACATGATGTTTTGTTTTCTTGTTCTTTCAATTCATTGAAAATTAGGTGAGGGAGTTGTACCTCAAAAAATTCAGAGAATATTCATCTTTTTCAAAGATTAATATTCGAAGCTGTTGGATTTATTTTTCTTGCACCTTGTTGGCATTCATTTGTAGACTCTCAAGGTGTCCAATCTGTTAACCAACAACACCAAAATTAAATTAATTTTAAATATTATTTAACTTCCTCCCTTGAACGCACCAAAACAAAATAATAAGATATTAATCACTTATTTTTTCCCACTTCAAAACCCCAAATGGATTGCTCCTCATCAAAGGAAAATAATTAAATATTTTTTACCCATCAATAAATAGGGGAAATTACAGTCCTCCCTTCCCGAGATTACTTTTCCTCAAGCAATAAGCATATCGCCACCTAGATCTCAAATTCTGATGACATCACATTTGGCAAACATGAAAAGATAGAAGCATCGCAAAGTGCTAACACCAACCGACTCTCCAACCCTTGTAGAACTCTGATAAATGTGTAGTGCACCCCTCACAAGTGCAAGAAAATATGTAATAACCCCTCTTAGATTGTTAATGTAGAACAAAAAAACCTCCCAACTGAAAATCATACCCAAGTCAGTGCAGATATCATTGTCAATGTCATATGATGATAGAGTATCATCCATATGCCATCCTCCAATGATGAAGAGATGATCCAAACCTCTCCAAAACACCCAAACCACCATTGACCTCCAAATAGTCTGTAGGATTTCCATGTGCAATAAGGTGGAACAACCATCTCTTGGCAAAGTATGGAGTAAATCCTTACGAACTAGGCCAGGAACGTCAAGATCTCCATGCTTTCTTCCAACCCCTATGACATAGTCCAACTAGAACACAAGCATTAGTAACTCAAAATCAAACATTATAGCAATACTCCATAGCTTGTGTCGGCTCAATTTCACCTCCAAAGTATGCCCAACAAATGTAAGTGTCTCTATGGCATGCATTACAAATCTCTGAAATTGGCTAGCCTCCAACACTAACAAAGAATCAATAAGATGATAGGGTTACACCTCATCACCAACCAACTCTTTTTCTTCTCCAAGAAAGACCAATGAATCAATACAAATTGAATCACTTATGAATCCCTCTCCATGCGAGCATTTGACACTAGTGGTTGTCCACTAAGTGTATGCTCAACTACTCTAACCTCCTCTAGGGTTTGGGCCTTCAAGGGTCCCTCAAACAAAGGCACCTCATGATGCAAATCAAGTACATGAACAAAAAAAATGAATCATACCTTTCCACTTGTCCACCCAAATCTGCATACTCTTCTTGTTTTCTTTCCTTTGCTTGCCCAACCCCTATGCATTTTTTAGAGATCTAAGGTGTGACTCCCTTTTCCTCTTTGCTTGATCTAGCTGGTTATTATGTTCCTTGACCTCTTGCAAGTGTTGTTATGCTTGGGTGGCCAACATCTTTTCTCTTCTAGCCCTTTGCAACCACTCTTCACACATATCTTGTGTCTTCTTCACATCTTTCATAGTATGGTATACAAAATCAAAACCTTTGTGGCTTGAATTCACAATACATTCTTTATGTTTGGCACTCACATCTTGAGTGCAATCATTGGGAGATCCCTCAATATCATTCTCTCATGAAATAGCTACTATCTCATGGTTATGCAATGAAATATGACTGTTGTAATAAAACAAAAAATCAAAACTTCAACCATACCTCTTTGTAGTGTCTTCAAGGGACTCAAACAAGTCAGATTCATCCTTTGTTGAATGTCCATCGTCAAGTGTTGGTCCAAGAGGTGTATCTCGCTAAAAATTGCATGCCTCTCTAGTTATGATGAATGCTTTCAGGTTGTCCTCAACCTCCATCCTCTTGGTTGGCATATCTTTTGGTGGACCACTATTGATAGCCTTCAACACTTTGTTTTTCTTTTGATGTGAACTCTAACTCCATCCTTTGGAAGTCCTTAGCATATCTACCAAGTGATTGCAACCATTGGATTCTCAACACAATCTCAATTTCACCAATGTCGACTACATAGAATTCATCAACCAATGAATAGTCATCCAACTAAATGCCCAATTGGGATATCTTCCTAATGCAACTCTCTTGAATCCATATGCCTTGACATGACATTGAATCCAAGAAACTCCTCTACTTGCAATCCTCTCTTAGCCACAAAACCCTCATCAACAAAGTTATGTGTTGCACCACTATCCACTAAACATGAGACTTGTTGCCTCCTCACAATTCCCCTCAAGTAAAAGGGATGATACTTAGGGACACTTGAAAGAAAAGCAATAATACCTTGTGTCTTAGTATCTAGCTCCAATTGTGGCTCCTCATGATCACTCTCCATCATCATCCTCAAGGTCGAGAGTGACCTTAATGTAGTGTACTTTGCCTTTCCCAAGGCATCTATGTCCTAGTTCCCATGGTTCCTTGCAAATGAAGAAAAGTTTCTTCCTGCTTAGCTCATTCCTTGTATCCAAGTCCAACTTACGAGGTGTGGACTTAGGCTGGTTATCACTTTTCTAAAATGGTTTATCTTCTCTAAAACCTTTCTTTGGTGGTTGAAATGGAGTGGTATCAAGATCAAGTGCAAGTTGGATAGCATCATCAAGTGTACTAGGTTATGGGCCTTCACTAAACACTTCAACTTATCATTCAATCCTTCCACAAATAACATTGACACCCTTCTCTCTGTAATATCTAATACAATCACTGCAATCTGTTAGAACTCATTGATGTATGACTCCACATGCCCAACCAGCCTCAATTGTGTTAAGTCCTTGAAGTAGACTTCTATATGGGTAAACCCACAAAACTAGTTTACAATTCCAATGAGGAAGGAAAAATGCAAAAAACACCCCCATGCAAAAAAAATTGGTTTTTGGGGGTTCAAATGTATTTGTCTGGGATAAGAACCTGTGGGGTTCTTCTAGAACCCCCTGAGTAAACCCATTAAATGTTGGGTTCCACATTTCCAAAACAAAGGAGTATTTGTGGAAAGTGGGGTTCGCCACTTTTCCCCTTTTCCTCTCGGGAAAAAACTGAATTTTTCCTCTCAAGCCTCGAAAGCTGAGGATGAAAATAGAGACTCTATCTAATTGGATGATAGTATCCTCTAACTGACTATCCAACTTAATATATATAATTTTAATATGTTTTAGTTTGTGCCATGTATTTGTTTTTTAGTTTGATTAAACATAGGTATTTCACCAAAAATCAAGCTCTTCAAGGTTTCAAGACGGAAAATAGCGTGATTATTGAAAATATATATATATCATTGCATTAGCTTATTGATGTCCTTTGATCCAACAAAAAAGAATTATATAATACATACAAAAAAAAGCATTGTATAATGGTCCGCTTCTGTATGTCCGAATTGTAATTGGTTTGACTTCAAAACTTGATTAAGAAAAAAATATTCAATAAAAAACTATTAAAAACCAATTGGAAGCACTAGATATCATAGTTACAAATCTAAATCTGAAAAATTTCAACATTCATAAAAAAAAAGTTATGTTGTATAATGGTGAACCCTAAAATGGTGTTTATTGAAAAAAATTAAAAACTAGTTTTCAAATGAGATGGAAAAGAAGTACAATCTAATTCCAAAAATTTTGTGTAAAAATATGTTTATAATCTACAAACAAAACAACGCCCCAACTAGTTTGCATCATATTCTCCAAATTCTCACGGTTTAACCGCTTATAGGGGTCTCTAAAGTGAAAATTTAGTTAGAAAAAATCAGTTCAGTGTCCAATTTGGACAAAAATTGTAAACTAGTATTGTGGGATCACCCATATCATTCCTATCAAACCTTGCAATGAGCTTGTTTGTGAACTCTTCATAAGAATGAATCATTGCATGGTTTTGCATCACAAGTCCATGATGCCACCAATTATAAGCTACTCCCTCTAGGTGCATAGTTGCAAATTGAATTACATCCTCTTTTGGCATGGGTTTAAGCCTCAAGAAAGTGTCCAACTTGTGTACCCACACTCAAACACTTGTCTTACCACTACCAT
Organism: Sequoia sempervirens; assembly: GCA_007258455.2. NCBI lineage: Eukaryota > Viridiplantae > Streptophyta > Pinopsida > Cupressales > Cupressaceae > Sequoia > Sequoia sempervirens. Next base: position 20,356 of record VDFB02203050.1, on the reverse strand, counting down.
CAAAGTTAAGGAGAGGAATCTTGCTCAAGGCTTCTTTATACTCCTTGTGTTGCCTTTGAGGTCGCCTTTCTTGCTTGCTTTTCTTCTTATCCTTTCGTTGGTTCATGAATTGATTCAAGTTAAGTGCAAACATAACCTTTGTTGGAAGTGTTTGGTACTCATCATAGACAACCATCACATCATCATATGCATGTGTGTCTTCTTCCTCTTCCTCAGATGCTACTTCTCTCCTTTGCACAAATGTAGGTGAAGTGGCCTATCCAACACCATAGTAGTGGCTCTCCCCAAATTGGTAGTTGTTCTACCCATGTGGTTATTGGCACTATTGTTCGCTCTTGGAGTATGTATGTCTACCCTCAATTCTCCAATTGTTGCCGCTATCTGTTGTTGAAAACTTTGCAACACCTACTATTGTTGTTGATCAAAAGTATGGAAAAATTCCTTCCAATGCTAATCATTCCTCCTTGGACTTCCTTTTCCCATTTCTTGTTGTGTAGCTTGTTGTCTTGTTCTTCTATGATAGTAGAATTGAAATCGAGATTGCATATAATACAATCTAAATTGGCATGATCAAAGCTCTAATACCACTGAAATATCCCACATAGGATCTTTCCCTAGAATTTGATTTTTGAAACTTAGTTTTCTGCCCTAATTTTCTGCACTTCAATTTTTTGCTCAAACCCTAGTTTCTGATATGAAATTTCTGATTGCAAACAAGTATGAACAACAAACATATATTCTTCGAAAATGCTTCAAACAATATGGCAAATATATATCTTTCAATAAGGAATTAAACCAGCAATGGACCACAACAAAATGACCATCCAAACATGCAAGAAATCTGGTTTTCAGTTTGTCCAATCTACTACTACAAAATCAAAACAAATGTTGAAGCAAAAACCCCACAAAATGGGCTCAAACATGCCCAAAACTAATTCAGAAGTTTGTTGTTATAAATCAATCCTAGTTACATGTCAAAATGAATAGAAAATGATGCTCCACAAGAACCCTAACTAGGTGTACTCTAGTTATGACAAAATGCAAAATATGGATGAAGATGCCTCCAAACCCTACCAAATAGGGGTCTTGGCCTACTGGTCTAAAGATGAAGACTTGAAACCCTAGCAAGCTCACCAATGACCTCCAAAAAGCCAAATCACCCCCTCAAAAGCAAGTCACACCTCCAATTAGGGCGCTCCATTCTAGGGTGAAACCCTAAACAAAATGACACCAAATTTTCCCTTAAAGGTCACCTAATCTTATCTGAAAAATCTAAGCATGAATTCCATCACAAAATGCCATTGAAGCACAAGTAGACCTTTGTCATGAGGTCCTCCCAAGATGAGCTAGGTTTTCGTCCAACTCACCCACAATTCACAAGGGATTTTGTCCTTGGAATAGCTGCAATAAGTTGTTGATCAAGATTGAAGAAAATATGCACCATGATAAAAAGCCTCCACAATGAACTTGTATATATAGCAAACTCACCTTATCCCTCCAATTTGGCCGACTCAATTTAGGCGACAATTTCCTCCTTTTCAAATTTGAATTTATTTCTTTTTATTCCTCGATTTGGGCGCAATTTTCCATAATTCAAAATATTATTTTTTAATTGATTTTTCCCTCCATTTAACTCCAAAAAGGGGTCACCCAGCCCCATAAAAATTATAAAATCATTTAGACGCCAAAATCAAATTGAAGATATGATTTTAAATATTATTTAACTTCCTTAAGCGCACCAAAACAAAATAATAAAATATTATTTTTTCACTTATTTTTGCCCACTTCAAAACCCCAAATGGGTTGCTCCTCATCAAGGAAAATAATTAAATATTTTTGACAGATCAATAAATAGGGGACATTACATAGGTACTCAAAAGTGGACTGCACACTTAAACATTTAAAAATTGCCCTATATTCGAGGCTTCCTACATGAGATCATTAAATATGTGTTGCGAATCAGTAATGCAACTTTTAAGATCTAGAACACAAAAAATAAATCGGCACAATTGACTGTCTCAAGTCTAGAAATCTATTTATTAAGAACAGAAAACAAAGTTGTCCCAAATTTCTGTTGAGGATCTCGTCCATACAAACTAATGAAATAAATTCAGAAATCAGCTATCTAAAAGACTGAACGTAGCCTTCAGGAAGGTGGTAGTACCGATTGAGTGCACTGCCCTCTTCTGATCCAGGGAGAAGTTAAGCTACTGTGGCATCCCAAGGAAGTAACGAGCGAGCAGCCATAGCAGAGGCTTTGACATTGGCATTAGAATCTTCCTTACCATTGTATTCGGGTAATTCCAGCAAGGATTTAGGATGGATTGGTCTAATTCGGTTGTAAATCGGTTCCTTCAAAAATTCCATACATAAAAAACAGGAGGAATTTGAGGTGGACGAATAGATTGTAGTGATGGATAAACAGGTTGTTGCTGGATATCAAAAAGGATTTGATTAGCATAAAGATGATAGCGAGGAGGAGGTTGGAAATCAGGTGGCTAATCATACCTAGGACTATGTTGACCCACTTTAAGTTGGACAAGAAGGTGAAGGATTTTGTGGGGACGTAGGTGGTGAATGTAGAGGATTGGTTTATTTTTAGGTGTATTCTTGCATGCCTCCCAATTCTTGTATATGCAGTTCCAAGGAGGCAATGATCGAATCCACGGCCACATTAGTGGATCAGACAGTTGGAAGGATTTCTAGTGAGTATAATCGGTTGGGTTAAAGGGTGTTTGAAGACTAGCTTGAGAGGTAATGGTACGAAGTAAGAGGAGGTTCAGACATTTTTAGGAATCATTTTGCTTTTCGATCTCATTTTAGCTAATTTGTCTTCTATCTCTTGGATTGACCAGTGTTACACATTAAGAACACAGGCATGATAAATGGGGATCTTGATGTCTTATTGGACTTTGCTTGACATGCTTACGCATATGCCCCTTCTCTGTAAAGTTTGTAGCATTAGATTCCTGTTGGCTCATGGGTAACAAAGAGTTTGATTTTGGAAAAAATTTTCTTTAGCAATATAACAACAGCACTTAATACCTCAGGGCTTTGGTAGACCAAGTGACTAACGTCATGAGGATCAATGGTCCATAATAATCAGAGCACTGGAATCTTCTTGTCTCAGGGGTGACAGAAGTTTGATATTTTGGGAAGTTCTCTCCTTAGCAATATTATCAACACTACTTAATTCCGCAGGGCTTTGGCAGACCAAATGAGTTATGAGGATCACTGGTCCCTAAGGGCTCCCAAAGGAAATAAGCTAATTGATCAGATTCAAAATCTTGGTGTTCTCCCCAATCTTTGAAAGATGTTTCCTCTTTAAAGTGGATAGATCATTGTTAATGTTGTGATCATCCTTATCAACTTGACAGACAGAGAGCATAGGAGAAGTTTGAAGGGATAGACATGTTCGCAAGGCTGAAGGACTTGACAAATAAGGCTAGAGACAAGGATAAAATGAAGGATTTTAGCCTCATGTCAGGTTCACTAGAGGGTACAAATTTGTATAGATGTGCATACAAACCTGCTAAGGCAGTTTAGCGAAGATAAATGGATATGCTGGTATAGATTGGGAAAATTGGCTTGGTTCTGAAGATTGGGTTGGACAGGCAAGGTTTTGATACCAAAGGAAAAGGTGGAGCCTCTAGATTACATAGGATCTTCCAAAGAACTCATCAGAAGATGATTGAGCCAAGCGTGTATTTACCTAGGCAAATTCATTTAAAGACTCAACAAAGAACAGGTTGGTAAAACAAGCACAGCTGAAGCAAGTTGGTTGATTGAAAGAAAATGAAAGAAGCGACAAAAACAAGTCAGAAACAATGATGAAGGCTGATTTGGCAAACAAGAAGATCGAGGGCAGCAAGAACAAAACAGGGTTGACACACAAGAAGAGAAAGCGAGATTGACACACAAGAAGATGGGAAAAATCCCAAGATGCTTATAAGGATAAGATCGTATGGGATACCTGCTGAGTAGATCAATGCGTCAAGTAAACTAATCTAAATGCAAGAAAAGTCCACAAACAAAAATCACTTTAACCGCACTCCAATCACACAAATGAAGAAGAAAAAAGATAACAGCGAACACACTAAATCCTTGATTCTCCTTAGTGTAAAAACAAATAAAACAGAGGTGAAACAAACAACATGCAATTAGCCTGTATTCATTCAAACAACAACCAATCCTAGATCTAGATACTGAAATGAAATAAGGACGACAATGTGTGGACCTATATATCATTTCCCATTTTACTTTTTACTTTTGTTTTTTGCAATACTTTTAAGCTTAATTCCAAATTTTAGTTAAGATGATAGCAAGGCAATGGCAAAGTCCAATCATACAAGAAGCAGTAAACCCATTCCAAGCAACACAAGATTTAATCAGCTAAATACAATCTAATATCTTAATGAAATTGTACTACAGACTATTTAAACTTGTATGATGAATGAGAGAAAGGACAGTATTATCAGCTAACAATTTCCGAACCTACCAACCTCAAAATTTGCAAATCCACAAATCAGATTCGTACTTTAAGATGCTCTGTAATGTCAATACCGAAATGCTTAAAAAGTCAGATATAATGCAATGTAATGTGAATACCCAAACCTCCAAACCTCTTCAATGAATTCAAATAAGAATGTAATAAAAAATACTAATTGAAAGAAAACTGTAACATGTGAAATTGAAACTAAATATGTAAAACTAATATAGTTCTTCTCAATTCACAAATTGAAGTCTCTCGCAGGCTAGTGATGAACCAAGGCAACGTGGATGCAAATGGTGTGTTTTTCAGAAATTACACATCCTTGATGAGTGTCTCACATGTCATGTCATCAGTAAGGATTCCTAAAAAACCAAGTAAATCGAAAATGGAGTGGTGATCGATGGATCAACTTTAGGGTGGTAGGGGCTACGGAAGTGGGAGCCAATCTCTGGGGTTCAAAGGCCTTCCTTCCTTTGGGGAGAGATAATCGGTTTAAAGCGAGGTTGAGTGCTGAATAGATGTTTCCCAGATATTCTTCCTATTGCTGATCCTGCCCAACTGTAGACCCCTATCAGTTTCAGGAACCGGGGAAGAATTGGAATGAAATGCCCAGTAGCTTAAGGCAAAAATAAATATAGGAAAACACAATTGGCAAAACAGGACCAGGCATACAGAAGACTCAGTGGTTGATGAAGTATTGAGTCTCAAACTTGAATCCTTGAGCTCATGAAAAGACTTTGTATTTATAGAGTAATGTAGACACATAAAAGGGTGGAACTTTTGGGGCAAAGTTGGTAATGAATGGGTACAGTAGAACCAACAAGGACCTTTCAGTTTGTCTCCCTGAACCTTCAATTTCACACTCTGGGAAACAAAATAGAACTACCATGGTTAAAACAGAACCAGCAATTTTTCAGTCAGATTCCCCAGCAACAGAAACACAACCACAATAGGAAGATTCACATCTCATGAATGGTGAACCAAAAGCAAATTATGTGACACACACAAAGTAAGCTACGATGAACAAACACAGGACACCACATAAAGTCTGCAAAGCAATTTAAGGTTGGAAATCAACTAGAGCAGAAATCAATTAGCAACAATGATACTAAAAATCGGCAAGTAACAAGAGCAACTACAGAGGACTGAAAGATGACGAAATATATTATAAGGCAATCAAAGGTGATGTGGCACAATAAACTAATAGGAGGTTATGGATCATCTCATCAACTAACATGAGTTGTATAAACATAACTAAAAATAAAAACTGAAATAACAGAGTTTTCCATAGTTAATATCAAGCAAATGACCACCATTTGACTAGGGGAATCTTTAAAAAGACCTCGCATAAACCATTTGCATTTACAAATCATGTGCCACTGTGTTAGCAAAATCTAACACTTCAGAATCTTTACTGCCGTGAGCAAATTATTTAGCATTGGTTATTATGAAATGCCCAGTATTTTCAGATTCAGTTTTTATACTAATATCAGTACCCATGCTTTTCTACTATAGTCAAGCACCAATATAAAAATACTCAACCAACTAGACCATGGATTTGACAAACTTAAAGCATCTGTCTGGAGTTGGACAATGGATGTCAAGTGTATGAATGTCTCTGCAAGCGTAAACGTAAGTCTACCTGCAACTATAAAATATTCCAAAAAAAAACTTGGCAGACTGAAAAATATGCAAATATTTCAAGAATTAATTAATAATCAAATTTCAAATACACTCTCCATTAATGGGGCACTGCATTAATATGGCTATTAAATCATGGGAACAATGAATGCTTAAATGCCCATCCTTGAAAAGGGTGCCATGTGCCATTATTGATATCCCTAGTGACCCTTAACAAAAAACAAAATTTTCAGCTACTCAAAGAATGAAAAAAAAAAGAGGAGCCTCAGGTTGCAGTTTCTGGTAAACAAGAAAAATAAAGGGGAATGCTCACAGCTGCTCCCAGCTTTAATCCTAATAATTTAAAATCCTAGGGTTTAAATTGGAAAACTTAAACTATGGTTCTAATAGTCAAATAATGAAGAAAAAGAGGAGCCTCGGGTTGCATTTTCTGGTAAACAAGAAAAATAAAGGGGAGTGATCACAGCTGCTCCCAGCTCTTATCCTGATAATTTAAAATCCTACGGTTGAAATTGGAAAACTTAAAATAGGGTTAAAATAGTCAAATAATGAAGAAAAAGCGGAGCCTCAGGTTGCATTTTCTGGTAAACAAGAAATATACTTTTACAAGAAATATAAACAGGAAGGACCACAGCATTTCCCAGCTCTTATCCTAAGAGTTAAGAACCCTAGGGTTGAAATTGAAATTACTCAAAATACTTTGGAAATAATATAATTCTCTTTCCTATCAAAGCTAAATTCAAATCAAAATTGAGTGAAAGTCTCAAATCTGCCTGAAAGTGAGGTTAAGTCGTCCTGCAGCAAGCCTAGTGTGTTGAATAAGCCAGTTGGGAGCAGTGTGAAGATCGAGACGAGATATGCCGTGCAAAACACGCCGAGATGGGCCCCCAAAGATCGAAACATCTCCAGAATTCAATATGATTCTCTGGGCATTCTCATCTCTATATCTACTTACAGCATGATACACAAACTCTGCCGAATCACCAACAGAGAATGAGACAACCGGTAGTCCTCTCTTCAAGCTTTGGCGGCTTTCATCCCTGTCCTCGTGTAACCCTAACCTCCCACATTCTTGATAGAAATTAACAATACAGACATCAGGACGCATGCTTGGCAGAACATTCTCATCCTCTACAGTGTGGGCTGCCCGAAGAGCCTTTTCGACCAGGGAAACAAAATAGGGAGGAATAGGTGGGGGTATTGCATAATCGTACGAAGAACGTCTTTGTTCGTAGCAGTGTGAATCGGGGTTCCAGCTCTTTCCGAGGCACATCATCCACAAATTCCTTTTCCACCTGTAGAATCCCCCTTCCCCATTACCAAGTCTTAAACATGCCTCCACGATATCAACTTGCTCTTCTTTCTCCATCCAATTCTTTAACAACACCATGCCAGGGTTCAATTTCACGATTGTATTCCGGTGTTCACTGATCTCCACTGCATTTTTCCCAACACTGCCTCTGCAAAAGCCAAGCGTTCCTACTGAATTATTCCGAACAGTGCATCTGAATATATCAAGCTTCCCTAGTGCATTATTTCGAACAATGCCTCTGCAAACATCGAGTTTTCCTCTTGTTGCCCTCCAAATTCGCCTCATTTTGACGTTTGGTAGTTGCTCAGGAGGATGTAAAACATATTTCACAACACATAAATACGCAGAAGAATAATAAAGTACAAATAGACCGCTTAAGTGCGCGTTTGGAACAAAAATCCTAATAAACGTTGTTTATTATTGTCACGGGGTCAGCTACCCCACACGCCACCGCCCTCAAATTGCAAAGCTGCCTTCAGGGCCAAGTCTTTCCAATAACACGGATTAGGGGAGAGGATCCATTACTTAGCATGTTCTAAAAGTTGTTATAGCATTTGTTGATTTAATGTTCAATATTTTTAACAATATTAAATCAATAGTTGTGACTTTAAAGTCGTTAGTGTTGATGATGACTAACTGAATGAAAAGTATTTTTTAGATCTTAAAAACAACAAATCATGTGATGTCACATCAGCGCACCAATAAAAGATGATGTTTTGCACACCTATTGGTCTGACCTTTTTTTGGGCCTTTTTGAACACCTAAAAATATGCTAATGTGGCATCATATTTAATGAAGTGGCCATGAAACCTTAGTTATAAGCAGTGGACTTGTCAAGAAAGCTACTGTAAAAAATTGGGAGTGATTAGAAATTTCCACATAAGATTTTGAGAGGCGTGAAGTTAGGGTACTCAACTACTAGGTCCTCTCCCCTATGCCTTCTCTCATGGATGCTCTTCAAATACCCAAAACAAGATGTATTGTGGAATATAACACATTGAACTAGGCCAAGTAGCTTTGTGCCCTAGGCACTCATCTCTCTAAGTTTTTGCCTCCCATGTAGCTCATACCCACATTTTCACACACATTACATCCCACTTAGAAGACCGCCCAACTATCAACTCAATCATGTAGGTTCAACTATGCACCAAGGAATAAGAGTCCTATACTTCTCAACGTCTTTTGTTACTCTTATTCCCTGCAATGGACTTGCATCTTGACTTGTACTTCCTAAATTTACTTGTGAGCTCTTCCAAACTCACCCACATTTTTGCAACCTATCCTCTTAAGCTATTATCACCCCATCCTCTTGGAGCTCAATGGGAAAAGATGTTTGAAACAACATGATGATGATACACATAATCTAGATATAGAAGTCAGTAAAGGGGAAAGGGAATTAGAATCTCCTACATAATTTAAATAAAAATATTACAATCAATCAATCAAGATTAGAGAAGAATATATTGCCAAAGAGGGGGACCTTAAACTTGAAAATATAGGAGACTATTGGGATGATAAAGTAGTTGCATAAGTTGTACAAAAATCCTATTAGAATTTGAAGAGTTCTTCCTTGGGACATTCACATAACTAAAAGAAATAAAATAAGAAGCATAAGTAATGAAAAATCAATTAAAAGAAGGCACTAAACCAATAAGGAAGAGACCTTATAGACTCAATCCACATGAAAAAGAAAGTTAAAGTTGAGCTAGATAAAATGCTTGAAGCGGGAATAATTAAACTAGTAGAAGATGAAGAATACCGATAAACCCTATGGTTTTACAAAATAAGAAGATATGTGAGGTGTGAATATGTGTTGATGTCTAGGAACTTAATAAAGCTTGCATACATGACCCTATCCCCACACCTTTCATCGAATAAAAATTAGACTAAGTGGTTGGAAGAGAGATCTACTCATTCACTGATGATTTCTTTGGCTACCACCAAGTGAAAATAAGGGAAGAAGATCAACACAAAACTATATTTGTGGCAAAGTGGGGTTCCTATATGTACATAATAATGTTATTTGGTCTAAAAATGTACCTGCAATATTTAGCAAGATAATGATAAATGCATTTAAAGATGTTGTACATGACTTCTTGGAAGTATACATCTAGATGATTGGCTAGTATATGGTCTAATAAAAAATCACACATGCAAGTACTTAGAATGATGTTTATAAAATATCGAAGTATGTAGATAGCACTAAACTTAAAGAAATGCATGCTTTCGGTACCCTATCCAGAACACTACTAGGGCACATTATCTGCAAAGAAGAAGTGATGGTAGATCCAATGAAAGTCATCCTAATTATGACACTAGCACCTCCTAAGAAATCTTCAGAAGTTAAAACCTTTTTAGGTTACTCTGGTTACTATTGCAAGTTTATAAAAGGCTATGTCAAGATAGTTGCACTATTGGAGGAACTATTAAAAAATAAAACGGATAGGAATATCAAATGTAATGAAGAATGTCAAACTACATTTGACACACTGAAATATAAAATTGTTGAATCCCCTATCTTAATCTTCCCATACTAGAGTATACCATTGTATGTGCATGTGGATGCATCCAAAATTGCAATAAGAGCAATACTAGCTCAACCCAAAGGATATAAGGATCACCACATAACATTTTTAAGTAGGAAATTATCAAAAGTAGAGAAAAACTATACCACCACAAAACAAGAAGCACTAGTCATGGTCTATGCACTCCAAAGATTCAAACACTATATGCTTTCTACACCCTTTACTTTCTTCATAGAATATGAGCCACTAAAGTACCTACTAAAAAAACCCATCATACAAGGCCAAATATGTAGATGACTACTTTTGTTTCAAGAATTTAATTTCAAAATCATGGTAAAATTAGGAAAGAATTTAATCTGGACTAGATTGCTTAAATCTAGAAGAGAAACAAGGGAAGAACTAGAGGATCAACTAGAAGATCTCCCTGGCACATACTTATTTAGAATAATTGTGGTACAAAAAAAGCTACATGATATTGTCATACTTCTATCAACATGAGAATTTTCTACAAATATTTCACCACAAGATAAACAGTCTCTAGTGTGGAAGTTCATGCCTTACATACTAATAGACTTGGAGAATTACACCACATGGGATGAGATGAAATCATAAGAAGGGTTGTTTATGAACACGAAAGAGAACCCATTTTAAGAGAAACATATGAGGGCATAGCTGAAGGATACAATTGCAGTGATGCAATATCCAAAAGATTTAAGCTAGTTGAACTTCGGTGGTCAACCCTTCACAAAGATGCAAAGGATTATTCAAAAAAATGTGACATCTTTCAAAGGATAGGGAAACCTAATGCAAGAGATGAAATGCCTCTAAAACCAATAATAGCACAAATTCCAATTGAAAAATGGGCAATAGACAAGTTATTGGACCCTTTGATCCTCTCCCAAAACATTCTAGAGAAAGATTTATAATAACAAGGGTAGAATGTCTAAAAAAGTGGGAAAAATCAAAACCTACCAAGGGTTATACCATAAATATTGCCACAATATTTTTATATTAGAATCTAATAAGTGGGTATTCCTTCCACTTAAGTATTATAACTGATCAAGGTAAACACTTTGTCAATAAAGTAATTGTGGAGCAATTACAAAATTTTATGATCATGCACAATAAGAGCTCACCTTATCATCCCCAAGAAAATGAAGCAAGTGAGGTTATAAACAAGATAATTGAGACAACACTCACTAAGATGTGTGATGGAAACATATTAGAATGGGATATAAAAATACTTGCATGATACTCTAGGCCTACCATACATCGTATAAAAGAAATAATAAATTTACACCATTCTAATTAGTACATGGAACTAATGTGACAGTTCTTATGAATTTCATAGTCCCTAATCTATGCACTGCACTAACATAATGGTTGGATGATGATAAATCTCTAGCATATAGAATAGAAGAATTAGAGAAATTGGATGAGAACAGGCTCATAGCCTTATACAACCAACAAGTGGAGTGGAAAAGACAAAAAGCATGGCATGATAGAAAATTGTAGAAAAACTTTTAAAATAGGAGATTTAGTCTTATTATATGATAGAAAATTTAATAAGGAAATCTAAAAGTATGATGGCTAGACTCTTACTACATACATGAAATTACAAAATTTAGAACAATAATATTAAGAAGGTTAAACAAAGATCACATCAAAGGGTATGTGAATGGTGCAAGCCTTAAACACTACGATCAAACATAAGAGTGGAGATCATAAAGTAAGAAAAGACACATATTGTAAATTATATATTATAAACTAATAAAGAAAAAAATCAAATCATTAGCAATTGAGGGATATAAATGACTAGAAAAGCCTATGAAACCTAACGAGAAAAAGAAATGAATATGCCACCAACTAGCCCCAAACTAATTGAAAACACTACTCCATCCATTCCATTCTCACTTTGAACTTAAGTACTCTAGTGAGAAACAAAAACTGAGCTCTACTATTCTTAAACACAAACACAATAAATAGAGAAGTCACATCTAAAATGAAATAAATAACAATTCAAGGCCATGGAGGTGGACAAAGAAGGGGGTATTTTCAAGCATTCTATTAGATGTGGTATATATATAGAAGATGTAAGGAAATGTATACATGATCCTGTAGTGGAGATCGACCACACAAATTTTGAGGAGCTTTGAAAAACACTACTCACTCAAGACCATACCACATACCAACCACAATACCAAGAAGTGGGATGGAAGCATTTGGATATATGTAAAGACTACCTAGAATTTTGTGATGAGATGACTAGGTCAAACTAATCCTTAGTAGAGTACATAACAAATTCATATACTTCAACAAACCCTACCAGATTACAAAGGAGGCAATTCATGCACTAACTAGGTTGAGTATGGTAGGAGAAATTTTAGCCAAGAAAGTAGTAAAGAATGAAAAGGTAATAAAGATGATTGGAGCCACACCAAATGGATGAAGCCTAAGTGTACGAGAAATTACAAAGCCTTTTGTGTGGTATGCCACAATGGGTGTAACATGTAAAATATATTATACCAATAGAGAGGACTTCATGATAACAACTGCAATCCACACCACATATCAAATAGTGGTGGACAAGAAGGAATTTGACCTCTGTGAGGTGATGAGAGAGAATCTAATGAAAAATATCTAGAAAATAAAAACCTTCTAATATAACTTCAGATACATTACATTGCTTATATGCCTATTATTCTACTTCCTAAAAGAATTATCCACATTTTAAGGAAAAGTATGGCATAAAAATCTATTGTAGGGGCACAAATAAAGCTCCATACTCTACAATTCAAAGAAAAAATGGCATACACCATCACATATTAGGGCTTCTCCAAAAGCTTCCAACAACATCTATAGGCTAGAGAGCAGATACCATATGAATTCATCAAGCAATATATCAACACCATCACTTTTTTGGTGGATAAATATTACACATATATGAAGGTGGTGAAGTTAAGGACAACATGGATTCCTAAGCTCCCCTATGAGGTTTCACAATGGGAAGTAGATGCATATGCCTCCAACATTAATAGTAAACTAAAGGACCCAAATGCAAATATATTTGGGAAATACAAAGAGATTATGGACCAAATACATAAGAATAATTATGTAAAGGAGAAGTTCAAAATGAATAAGGAACAACTTCATAAGCAATGGGGAGTCCCACCAAAAGGGCCAACACAACCCTCCTCCTTTGCCCCACTTTCATAAATTAGCACACCAACAACAAGAAGGTTTTGAAGGCTACATGGAACAACTAACACACAATCTAAGGGTTCTACTTCATTTTCACATACAGTAACCACCACAAATTTTCAATAAGTATTAGAAACCCTACTACAAATGAGTGCAAAGAAGAAAATCGTAGGGCAAAGGCTAAACAACTACTAAAAATAAAGATAATCCAACTTTCCAAAGAAGAGGAGGAAGAAGAAGAGGTTTAGGAAGTAAAAAATGTCTTCAAAAAATAAGAAGGCGCACACAAGGGAAATGCAACAAAAAGAGTCTTCAAAACAATAACAAAAACATGCAATCAATGTCATGGCCACAACAAATGACATCATATATCATAGTACGCTAGCATATATCCTAACTATGTATTCGAAGAAGTAGATACAAAGAATAAAGATAGGGTAATATAATGCTTAATACAAAGTACATTAGAAGGTACAACAAGACCTTAGATAAAGTAATTAAAGGATTCCCATAACCAATAATTGACACACTCAAAGAGAAAAGAGAAAAATATCCGAAAACAAAAGAAGAGATAAGAGATATGGAAATCCAAGTGGTGTTGAAAATCAGAATACTGAGAGGGGGGTGAATTGGTATTTTTTTAAACCACTTAGACATTTAAACATCCAATACTTATTGCATAATCAATTGTAGTAATGAAAGAAACTAGTAAAACATCCAACAACATCACATAACACATGAACACTAGGATTTTTACGTGGAAAACCCAAAATGGGAAAAACTACGGTGAGGATCTTAGCTCACAATATATTATAACTTGTTATCTAGTATATTACAAAAGTGCTCACTGTAGGTGGACTCATTTTCCAAGTGGACTCATTGCCCATTGATAAAAGAAAATAGATAGAAGAGATTGTGGCACACAACCACTTGTGTTGAACTATTAAAAATTGCATCTATAATATGCTGGAATATAGTTCCATTGATGCTCAGATTACAGAATCAAAACTCTTCATACTAATCTAACTTAAAACTCTTCTCTGCTCTACATTCGTACAATTCACATTCACAAAACTCATATCATTCATCCTCAATCTTCAAAATACCAAAAAATATCTAACTTATATGTCTGCTTCACTCATAACATCAATTAGGTTGGCCTAATTAGATGTAATACACAAAATGTAACTTGTCGGCTCAAGATCTATCCACACACGCTTCACGCCAAGATTCATATCTCGAAACACTTTGAAATAGGTCGACATAGACCTATAATAGATCCCACTAACTCCACAATACTTATTTAAGCTTCACATACCTTCAAACCTATTAGGTCGGCACCACAAAGGACCTAATACAAAAATTCTCCAACTATATACTCAAATTTAGGCACGCAAAAAACAAAACATCATTCCAACTAGAATGTACACTCATTTGACATCTATCAACACTTCCACAACTCCAGGAAGCTAAAATCCAATTCACGGAGAAGTGCGAACTCATCAACTCATATATACTGAACTGGAAATGTTTGAAACTGCCAAGTTGAACTTCTGTTACTCATAACTCCAAAACCAAAAACCAAAACAAGCTAAAATTTTGGAATTAAGCTATTCTACTAGCCAACAAAATTATACTAGAAGCACAAAGAAAAATCTTCAACAATGAACCAATGCGAACCTAATTACCAGATCCCCTATACACAAAATCATTAATATTAACATAGTCAATTTTCATCACAATTATCTTCACCAGATCAAATCTTCTTACAAAATCATCTTTAACCATGCTCATGACACCCAAACTAATCTGCACCATATTCTTTGTACCAAGATACAATGTTGACATCAATGACAACAAATTGCAATGCATAACTATATATATCACATGCTCATGTTGCCAACAAATACATCAATGAAATCTCCTCAAACTTCCAACAAGAGGTAGAGACCAAACTCACAACAAAACAAAAAGAGCAACTAGTACAAACTTAGGCTAAGGAAATCTTGATAAAATAGAGAGTGGATACCTTAATGGAAGGGGAACAAGAAAAAATAGAGAAAGTCCAAAAGGAGACAACAAAATTAACTAAAAATATCCATGATTCTATCTTGGAAGAAGATAAAGCAAGGAAGTAGATAACATCTTCTTCGAAAAGTAGCCAACCAAGTGGGGATGATGATGGGGAGCAAGAGGTAAACAATATAGAAGCCTCTACTTCTCAATCTCCTATCTAGTCAATTAAAGACTTCCTCGTGCAATAGAAGTAGCTACAATTGACACCCACACCACAACTCCTATAGTTGCTAGTAATTGGTTCCCAATTGAACCTCTCAATAATTTACCCATTAGAGAAACTTGAATTAGTGGATATATTCCATGCCACCACAAGGGAAGAGATATTACAACAATATGTTAACAGTGCAAAAAAATTGTAAGAAGTAGTGAGGATATTGCAAAATACAATACCACAAATGCAAAGAGACACTTCCCTTCCTCTACCACAACAAATAAATGGCTAGTAGATAGCCTACAGGTGTATTTTCAAGCACAAAAAGGACAAAATAAGGTAGGAGGCTTACGATGAAATCCTGAAAAAGAAAACAAAGGAGGCCACAAAGAGGTGTTTGGTAGCTCACTCACAGGGAGGTAAAAATAAATAATATAAAAAAGAGTAAAGCATATGCAAACATACTCTACTAATTTTGTCTCTAGTGGCCTAATCTCACCAAAAACCTCAAGGATTAGATCACACAACTAGAGACCCAAATAGTGCAGATTGCATCCTCCTATGATCCACCAAAAGATATGGATGGCAATGTAAGAGCATGGATAGAGAACCTACACACACAACTACAACAAATCTAGGAGAAAATTGGACAAATAAAAATTCAAATCAAACAACTCAAGGAAACAATCAACACCAAGCTAGCATATTTAATTATAGCCCTAATGGAGACACAGAATGCAACCCAACATATACAAATACCCAATAATCTTGCGAAGACTGAGGAAACAAACTTAAACACTCAATGACGCATCAAATTCACCCAACAAGAAAAAAAAATGGGACACTGCACCGGTGCAATTAAAAGTCATCTACAAACATATTCTCCCTAGGAATTGAACATCATGTCTTGAGGATAAGAAATCATTTTAAAAGGGGGGATGATATTAGCAGGTTATAGAGCAGCACCAAAAGCTACCACATAGGACTTTTGAAACATAAGGCTGACATGTAAGACTAAATAAAAGGTATCCTATAAGGGTCGTGTCTCTTGAGGAGATAAAGTATGAATATATGTATGTAATAGATATAGGAAATAGAATAGGGGATACAAATATGAAGATATAATGGGAGATAATACAGAGTAGAGACTAAGACCTGCCATTATATCTATCATATGATAATACACACACATATGGAGTTATAAGGGTTTGATTAGTATATGTATTATAAATGAATATCGTTCTTATTTAATTTATATATGAAATGCATTTAGATATATTTTTCCTTCTATAATTACTCTTTTCTCTCATTGTATCCTCTAGAATATAAGCAAACTACATAAGGGATATTAGGGTATAGATCTCCAAATTGTAATTCCCCATTTTCTCTTGCCAACATTCCTTACTCAATTTATGGTTAATCTTAGATAGGTACATTGAGATGGAGTGAAGATTGTATTTAGATACTTTCTAGGTAATTATTTTAATTTTGTAGGATTTCAGCTCTAGTCTAGACTTTTGGATTTCCTGATATAGTGATGTCTTAACATCCCATAAAAATCCTAAAAAAAATTACATATAAAATTTATTAATGATTTTTTAAAAGATCTTTTAACCTAATTGTTTGCTTTGATACAATGTGTGGGTTTTAGAGGATGAAAAAATAACTTTCAATTTTGTGGGATTTCATGTATTTGGTTGGGACTTTGAGACTTATAAATATCCTAATATACAAACTTCTTATAGAAACCATCAAGAATAATTTGCATATGAAAAATATTAATAATTCAAATTTGAAGAGTCTTTGGCTTAATCCTTTTCTCGTACACATCATGGAGGCTTTATAAGAAAAAATTTAATCATTTTTGCAATATTTCATCTTTACCCTAGACTTTGGAATGCCTTGATGCCTTGACCTCTTATAGAAATATTCAAGAATAATTTACATAGAATAATTTATTAGTAATTCAAAATTTAAGTCTTCAGGTTACTTATCTTTTTTCTCTTATACATTATGTTGTTATTGTAGGGAAAAAACATGAGTTTCAATTTTATATGATTTCACCACTAATCTAGACTTGTATAATTCTTCATGTGTTGATGTCTTGACCTCCATCCAATTCCACAAATTTCACTATTTTTTGTCAAATATTCAAAGAGATATTTTTTCCAACAAAGAGTAGAGACTTGGTCATCGAGATGTGTTGAGAGGAGATAAATTTTTCTTGGAAAGTGTGCTTCCACCTATCAAAAATGATGCGTAGGCTTTTGAAAAGATTTCTTCTACAAGTAGAAAATTTGGTACAAGTATTTAAAGCAAAGATGAGTATGAAAAGATACTTTATTCTTAATAAGGGAAGCTTGTTGGAGAAGCCACATCGAGGATGAAAAAAAATGACTTGGAAATTGGACCTACCACAAAATTTGACTTAATTTGGAGTATTTAATTTAGGCCATTGGATCAAATTATTCTTGGCCATAGGATGTCAACGTGAAAAAATAGAATCTTTTAGAGAATTTCTATAAATGTACAATTAAAAATCATTATAATGTTAGAAAAATATTTGAGAAATATATTGAAAACATTTTATAATTTTGAACTTTTGAGAAATGATGCAAGAGCACCCAAGCAAATTGGCAATCCTACATTACCCAAAAATAATTTATTTTTATTTTTCTCATTTTTGGTGTGTGGTCGATTTAATGGATTGACAACCATTGGATGCAATCTTCATTTAGTTCATTTGAAGATCATTGATGGCTAAATTAGAACATTGTTTATGTCATTGGCTAGAAATGATTTCCCATGTGCATCTAATTCAAATTTCATTTACCTTGCAGTGACAATATTATGGAATTTAATCATTATCTTTATTGATATAAAACGAGGTAATAGAAGGATTTTGAGGGGGGGGGTTGTGTAGCTTATGAAAGGTAGATAAAATGAACTGCCAGTGAAAGGATGGAAGACAACAGTATTTCCATGTAAATGTCATTCTTCTGAAAATGCATAACAAAGGAGACGTGAGGGAGCACCTTCCATAATAAAATAAAATAAAAAAATTATGACTATTGAAGAGACCAATTAGAAGGAGAAATGAAGGGGTCCGACTGTGCAAATAAGAAAGATAGCAACATTTTTGAAAAAGAAAACATAAGGAAGAGTTTTCATATTGAAAAAAATGCCAATGAAAGGGGGGCATGAGCAGTAAGTAGGAAGGATGCAAATATTAAGATAGGCAGGGAGGGTGATGCATGTAGGCTATGTGGAGAATAGGACAACCAACAGAGAGGTCACTGATGGAAAGAGAGGGCATGCCAATAGTTATGGAAGAGTGTGGTTCCATGTTTAAATGGATTTTGAAAATATATGAAAATAAAATTAATAGTAGAGAGGTCAAGTTACAGTGTGAAGATAGAGATGTTTGCAGATGAATGGTTGGGCGTGATCAATGTAAAGTGAAGACATTTAATTAACAATTATAAGATCAATCGATTCAATTAGAAATACATTTGAATGAAAATAACATTTAATTTAAATAAATGCCTATAGCATTTTAATGGAATGAATTTTAAGATTTTTTTTCTTGATTAATATGTAAATATGATTGATTGAATGACAAATGAAGTTGTCAATTCAATGATATAGTGAAGGTTTATATGTCTACACCAAATGGTATCAGAGCTGGTTGTCTTGAGTGTGTAGACAAACCATCAAGCATGAGGCAATCTACACCAAAAATTGTGGGTGAGGACTTGAGAGGATTGTTATAGAGAGCAAAGTGGAATGTGAGAATAGTTAAATTCAAAAAACTTCCAAGATGACACCTTGAAGAGGAATGCATAGAATAGAGGAGGTATTGCAACGATTTTGTGAAATAATAAGGGATGATGTTAGAAATAATGTAAGAAACGCTATAAGAATCACTACTGGAAGCACAAGAGATCCTATGTGTGAAGAAGAAAGTGAATTGGAAGGGAAATTAAGAGACGATGAATAGCCAAAGGATGTTGGATAGGAAATGTTTTTGAGGGTTCTTTCAAGAATTGTGAAGAGCAACAAAATGAATGTGCCCAATTTTTTTGGAACATTAAATTCAAAAGAATTAATTGATTGGATAGGAGAGCTGGAAGAGTATTTTGAATTAGAGGAAATTAGAGATCCACAGAGGGTAAAGTTAGCCCAAACAAAATTAAAGGTGCATGTTGTGTTGTGGTGGAAAGAATTACAAAGAGAACATGTAGTGAATGGAGACCCCAAAATAACAAGGTTGAATTAGATGGTGACCAAGTTGAAAAATTTATTCTTGGGGATTATGAAATGGAGCTATTCAAGAAGTTGTAGTATCTAAAGTAGAAAGAGATGAGTGTAAAGGATTACATGGAGGAGTTTTACAAGTTGACCATTCAATTGAGAAGGCATAAAATTGATAGGGAAAGGATAGCCCAGTATCTGAATGGTTTATAATTTAATATTCAAGATGAAAAGAGTATGTTGAAGATTACCTTAGTAGAAGAAGCATACCAATATGCATTGAAGGCTGAGGAGAAGTTGATGAGAAGGAAAATAAGTACCTCTAGAAGTCGTGGAAGATTTTTTGCAGAGAAAAGAAAGTGAAAATCAGCAAAGGAAAGTAGATTGAAGAAGAATCCAAGCCCAAATGAAGTAAGGAAGTGGGACAAAGTACAAAAGAAAAAGTGTTTCCAACAAGAGTATGTGGTAGCAATAGTAGGGGTTTCCTTCATAAATGTTTCTAGTGTGGAGAAGCTAGTCATTGTGCTTATGAGTGTCTGCAAATACAAGAAGATAACAAAAGGAGTGCATTAAGAAATCACTTGGCACAAGAGGATGAGAAAAGTGATGCATCCCTGAAAGGTGAAGAATTGAAAGAAGGTAAATCTCTCATGATGAGGAGAGTGCTAGTTATTCCAAAGGGAGTTGAGGAGGAACCATCC
>VDFB02203049.1:0-13979 GCA_007258455.2 Sequoia sempervirens | reverse complement strand
TTTGGATTGTGGATTTTTTTACTCGAAAGTGTTTTCCCCGTGTAAATCTGTGTGTTCATGTTTTCTATTCCATCTTTCATGTTTAATGGTTCTACTTGATTGAATCTATTTAATGGTGTAGTTGGAACTGGTTTAATTAGCATTAACTTTTCTCTAAGGGTCAATGTGGCAAATGAACTATGTTTGATTCCACATTGTGGCATGGCAGTTCATGTCTATGAGGAAATCTAATGAAATAAAAGCTACTGAAGGCACTACTAATCTTGGATGTTTCTTTCTGATATGATTTAAATTTCCCAACAAACTTCTTACTCTTTAGGTCTTCATAGATTATTCTCCTGAACACTTCCATTCTTTTGGTATCCCAATAAGTTCACACACAATCATCCTCTACCCAATAAGATTATGGAAGATGCACTCTCCAAGACCTCTTCTACCCACTTCCTCTTAGTGGAAGAGATCTGCACACCTTCTACCCAGTTTCATCACTGTTGGAGGATATAAGTCACCAGTTGTCTTTCATATCTAAAAAAAACTTTCTCTCACAACTCCCTTTTCCTGGTGGATACCATACACTCTTACGGTCTTCTAGCTCTACTACCAAAATGATGCAGAGGTAAGTCTCAAAAACAACAATCTAGGCACCAAAATGATGAAGAGGTAAGTCTCACAAACAACAACCTAGGCCCTTTCCATACAAGGTTTCAAGACAAGTGATGTAAATATGCATCCTTTTTATTTCTTGTCAATTTATTCATGTGCCTAAAACATGGAATAGCACCCTAAGAACACAATAGGGTTTGAAAATCAAATTTCCACACTTGAAAATTTGCAAGAACCTGCCCTTTTGAGGGTTAAAGACACTTGCAATATGAGTTCAAGGATAAAACCATTATATACTAGTATATAAGACCATTCCAACACCCTACAACATCACACACTATAATGTGCATACAACACTTAAGTTTATTTGATCAAACCTTATTCTTGTTGCCTTGTCCAACTGATAAACACAGTCCCTTTGGGACTGTTATTGAATAACTTGTTCATACAATCAAACTAGGGAAAATCCTTTAAAGGGTTTGTAGAATATCATAAAATAGTCATCCACTCCAATTTTCAAGGATTTCCAATGGTGGGAATTCAATTTATAAATTTATTTCTACTGTTGGAAAGCCTAGATAAGGTTTAGGATTGTTATCACCAAAAATACCATAACTTTTACAAATATTTATGAAAATTGCTCAAACCAATAGTAGATGAAACTAGAAACATGCATTCAACTTTTAGAGTTGGTTTTAGGCTCTTACTATACCATACATGGTTATACTGGTATCAAAATCTCATACTTTTGTAGTAGAAAATTGTTAAAAATTTGCAAGTAGTTTTCACTATTTTTTCATGTAATCTAAACAAAACCCAAAGAAATTTAATGAAACAAAAAACATATGAAAGGTAATTCAATCCTCTAACATCTCCAATCAATTACAGATCATTAAATGTGAAGTAAAGTCCATATAAATATAAAGAAGAGCCTGCAATGTGAGAAAAGTACTGAAATTATGCACAAAAACTAGGGTTTCTTCTTTCTTCACAATCTCGAACAACCCATATTTGATTTAGGAGTAAATATTTATGCATTTACAATAATTTTCAACTACCTGTAATGGTTTCTTTCTTGCATGTAATAGTTTCTTGCTTTTTGGCCACTTGGACAAAGTTGCATGACAACTTTTAGTAACATTTGGCAAATTTTACACTTTTTAATCAAAACCCAATTAACACACCAACAATGAACCCATATTATTCTAAATGGTCATAAATGACCTTATGAGACTCCAAAACACTAACAAATCTAAAACCAAAAATAACAAAAAGTGTGCTTATGAGGCTCCTGACGCCCCTACATAAATATACTCTTGAACACCTTTGACAATAATCTTAGCTCTTGTGAATGCTTGCATATGAAATCTAGATATCTTAGGATTTGAATTTTATAAAAAGTCCTTGTATTTATAGGTAATTTTCTAATTTACCAAAAATTAAACATTACAATTCAACATTTGAAATTGAATTTTGGATCATAAAAAGCTATGAAAAATATATTAAAATTTTGAATTTAATAACTAAAGGTGACCCATTCGCCTAAGGGTGAATGGCTCCTGACCTAAATTTCCAAGACCTATTCATTTTGGGGTGTTAAAAATAATAATTTCATTAATTAAATCATGATTCCCCTAGGTATATGCAGGATCATCATGGAAAAAACATGCCCTTAAGTGGTGAAAATTTTAAAAATCAGAGTTAGGCAACTTGACGTAAAAATTTGAATAAGTTATCTATATTATTTCAAAAATATGAAGAATAGAATATGTAGAAATTGAATGTAGTTCCTAAACTACTAGGTTTATTTAAAAAAATCTATTTGGTGAAAATTTGAAATTTCAATGCAATAGCACTTAAATTTTAGGGGAAAATAAGAAGTAGGTGTTTGTCTTACCACCCTAACCTCAATAAAATGATAATATTTTTTATAATATTTTTAGATATAAGTAGAGGACTCATGTCGATGTGATGCATATTTTTGTAATTTTTTCCAAGTAAATAACTAATTATGATTTTATTATTACAACTTTAAAAATATAAAGTACCACACCACCTACTCAAAACTTCATGAAATTCATTTTTTTTAATCCTATAGTATGTGAAGCATAGAATGTGACATGTTTGATTCAAAAATGTGATATTGTTTGAAATCATAGATTTTTCAATCAACCTATCAATCATGACTTTAGTTGTAATTCAAATAGAAATGAATAATAATTATTTATTAAATTCAAAGTAAAGAATAATTTATATTAGTGGAAGCTAAGAATATCCTTTAAAACCATTTTCGTTTCATCAATTTTGGGTAAAAAGTCATTAGCCACATACCCTACACATACCCATCATATCACCACTTTTTGGCCTATCATGATCCTACACATATCCCCCTTTTGTAAATTACAATTATTTAAGCTTCTAGATGAAAAATTGGTCCAATTAGAGGCTTAATTAAGTTGAATTAATTAAGTTACCCAAGCATAGTGTGAAAATGTAAAGGAGTACATTTTCTAATACTATAATTAGTGAGCTAATCCTCACCATGGCTTTTCCCTTCTTAGGTTTTTCACCTAAATATGGTGTCCTTATGTGTTTGGATGTGTTTTCATTAATACTTTACATGATTACATTTTACTAATGTATGCTAAGTGTTTAATGGTTGATAAGGGTTTGAAAATATATTGAGGGATTGAATATTTTAAAGTATACAATTGATTCAACCCCCCTTAGTTTGCCTATGCATCTAAAACTTGGTATCAAAGTTGTGGTTCCTAAGAAAAAGCTTAACCACTTGAGGTAGATCTGCATGGCACAAGAAAAGGGTGTCAAAGCTCCTATGTTCGATGGAACAAATTGATGCATGTGCATCTAGTGGTGTAGGGGAAATCTAGCATCACCCAAAAAATGTTTTTTTTCTTCTTATTTTCTTTATTTTTCTTAGCCCCATGATGGCACCTAAGAGGTGTAAGATAGTCAAAATTTAGAAAAGGTGAAAAATAGTCACTTACTATTTTTAGTAAGTTGTCCTAAACAGGCTCGCATGGACCAAAAAAAATTCCCCAAGGAGCGGAACTGAAAAATATTTCCGACAATGAAAGAATCATCTCAATACCCTTAGACAGTTTGGGAGATATTAAAGTTTTTGTCTTGAGAAATTTCCTCCAAATTCAAATTTGAAAACCTTAAAATCCCTGAAATAGCTCAAAAAGTGGATAAAATGATCTTTGATCATTTTGGCATTATAGATCTCTTCGAGAGCTTTCCAACACTATATTATAATAGAAAATCAAACACCCAGATCAAATGTTATGGCCCCATGAAGTTGTCCCAGTAAAAAGTGAATTTCATTAAAATATCTTCCTAGGAAAGAAATCAAATGTTGAGACTTTTGGCACTAAAACAAAAGGGAAAGTTACAATTTCTAAAACATTCTAAGGTAGTTATTAGGTAAAAAATAAAAGGGTTAAGTGGAGGTTGTAGAAGGTGGCTCCATTAGTATAGATTGTGGCTCCAAATAATAGATTTTATTTTCAGAATTGATTAGGATTTAATGAATCAAGCCCATGAGGTTGTAGCCTTGTAATTTATGAATCTATAATTTCATTTTCAAAGAATAATTGAAAGTGGGTTGTTTTCTATCTTGTATTTTTTGTGTGAGGTTTAGGCAGTCTAGCCCTCATCAAGTCATATTAGAGCGGGTTTTATTGAGTTTGTAAATATATCATCGAATGTGAGCCAATTTGCACTAGGACTTGTGGCTATGGGTTTTTGAGAAAAGTGATCAAAATGCCTCTACAAAGAAATTGTGGTGGTGGAAGAAATATTATTGTACCAGAAGAGGGTTTTAGAGCCTTGTAGAGACAAGTTCAAGCACTACAAGAGGATCTACATTGAGGGTTTGAGCCAAGAAGAGGAGATGAAAGTGGAGATGAAGCTAAAAAATGAGGAACAACTCAAGGAAGAATAAGATGCAGTAGATCCAAAGCAAGTCAAATTATTTAAGACCTTCTCTAAGATTGGGAAAAGGCCAAAGATTGATGTTTCTACATTTTTTGGAAATCTTAACCTAGAAGAGTTGATTGATTGGATCAATGAAATGGAGGAATACTTTGAGTATGAGGTAGAAGATCCTAAGAGGGTGAAGTTTGCAAAGACCAAGCTCAAGGTTCTTGCAAATATTTGGTGCAAAGAGGTACGACTAGAAAGAAATTGAAAAGGAAAAGAGAAAATAACCAAATGGGATAGGATGGTGGATAAATTAAAAAGATAGTTCATTCTTGTGGACTATGAGCTATATTTGTTTAATAAAATGCAAGGGTTGAAACAAGTGGGAAAATCTATCAAGGAGTATACAGAAGAATTCTATTTTTCCCTAATTAGAATAGGCCATTTTGAGGCCAACAAGGCAAATTTTTCTCATTACATAAATGGATTGAAGACGAGTATTCAAGAAGATTTGGGTCTAGTAAGAATGTCTACCATTGAAGATGCATATCAGTTTGCTTTAAAGGTAGAAGAAAAGTTGAATAGAAGATTTAAAAGCAAGAAAAGAGGTGGGGGTCATGGTGGAAAGACTAGTTGATGGTTATATGGAAGTCAAAGTGAAGATCAAAAGAATGGTGAAGGATCCAGTAGTAGTCAAAAGCATAAAGGAGATAACACCTACCATCCTCGTGATCAAAATAATGGAGACTAGAGAGGAAGAGGAAGATATGGATGAGGATGGGGAAGAGGAGGCTTGCGTGGAACTTGTTTTCAATGTAGAGAAGAAGGACATAGAGCCTATAAGTGTCCTCAACATCAAGGGAGGAAAAATAGAAGACTTGAAGGTAATGCTCGAGTTTCCCATGTGGATGAAGATGCTCAATCTTCACATTCTAAAGATGTTGAAAGAGGAGAGGCCCTTGTTGTTAGAAGAGCCTTACTAAATGAGGAGGAGGAACTAGATCAAATAAATAACTAGTTCTACACTCGATGCAAGTGTGAAGGTAAAGTTTGTAATGTTATCATTGATGGAGGTAGCTTAGTTATAATCTTGTTTCAGAAGAAATTGTCACTAAATTGCAATTGGAGAGGAGAAAGAATCTAAAACCATATTGGATAGCATGGTTGCAGAAGAACCATAGGGCATTGGTCGATAAGAAATGTTTGGTAAAGTTTAATATTGGTAATTATAAGGATGAGGTTTTGTGTCATATTATACCTATGGATGCTTGTCACATTTTTTTAGGAAAACCATTGTAGCAAATGATTTGGCGAGTGATGTATGATGGACATGCTAACACCTATTCCTTGACAAAGTATGGCATTTGACATAAGTTGAAACCCCTAAGGGAGGGAGAAGAAAAGATATGCACTAATGCAAGAATTTGTTTGGATGATGGAAGAAAGTTCCTAGAAGGTATGAGGCATGAGCATATGTGTTTTGCATTGATCCCTAGAGTTGATAAAGAAGATACTAATGAGGTATCGATAGACGTTTTAGATTTGTTAAATGAGTTTCAAAATATTGTTTTTGATAATGTACCTAAAGGTTTTCTTCCAGTAAAGAATATTTGTCATCAAATGGATCTGATTTTTGGAGCTAGTCTACCAAATAAGGCATCCCATCAAATGACTCCAATAGAGAATGAAGAGTTGAAAAAACAAGTGCAAGAGTTGCTACATAAGGGATTGATTTGAGAGAGTTTCAGTCCATGTGTAACGCACCACCGCGTGAACCCCAAAGGACAACAAACACCGCATAATTTTTTTTTAAAGCAGAACATTATATAAGATTAATTTGTACAATTATTACATGAAAAGTAATTATACATTTACAAAGTAATTTGCATCCTCTGGGGTACACGAAATGGTCATTACGAATCCTAAACTTTAATCAACGACGATGACTAAAAATCAAGATTACATAATGATGACATACAACCATTAATGATCAAAAGAGAGGAAAGGATATTCATCATTTTATTACCATTCAATTCATAGTTTAATATTACAATTGTGAAGCATATTTCCACAAATAAAACACATCACGAATATACTAATACATTACATAATTCTTTCGTTAAAACAATAGGAAGAGTACATCAAGTACAAGAATAATTACATTAATAAAGAATAAGGTACAAGGCATAGAACAGTCTTCAACCAAGTGAAGCTCTAGAAACTATGCATCTGCTTTCACATCACAAACACAACATAGGAACCCAACGGGGTGAATAGCATGTTCCACCTAACTGCATGGGCCCTAAGGCCCACCCCCCGTGCTAGGAGATAACAAGAAATACCCACAACCAAGACAGACAAACAGAATGATCACAAGACCAAACCACAAGTTCAACCCAAAACAAAACATGCAACAATCTAAATGACCACACATAAGGTGACTGCTTCCAGATGAATACAAAGGAGAAGCAAGGGATTCTATGACACCAATATTCATATACTCCTAACTGAAGGGGACGCAAATACTTTGGTTCCCAAGAAACTCACACCATGGGACTCCAGAATGACTATGTAAAATCTACAAAGGAGACAAGTGTAGAATAAAAGTAATAATCATGATAATGATAACAATCCACCGAGCACATCTCAACTTGAAAACCAATCCAATAATTCAGCTTGAACAACCAACCAAATTCTTCACATTTTTGCTAATTAACTACTTATACAATGAGAGCACTTATTCAAGCATTACAACCAAGTAACAAGGCACAAAAAATCAATGAAACGTGATTGTGAGTACATTCACGACTCATAAGATATTAAAAGAAAAATATGTAACTAACATATTCAATAAGCTCATTAACCATAATATGAAGGCATTTGCAAACTTATGGAACTTAACATTAGATCAATTTAAAATAAAGTTTCATATGGATAACATTTAGGTAAGCATGATTCCATTGAGCAGTACAAATTCTTAACAAGAACTAGGTTTTCTCAATAGCTTCCAGGATAGTATAATAGTTTGACTAAGGGTCATACTCTAACATTATTCAATGTCTACCATCTAATAATTAATCAATGCCACCTTTATATATATATATATATATATATATATATATATATTATCAATACAAAATTAGCAATTAAATAACCCATAAACTTTTCCAAACTTAAATATATCCTTCTTAATAGTCCATTCAAAACATACAAGTGTTTGCTCATTGACCTTAACATTTCCTGACATTTTCTCTAACTCTACTCTTGATACTACAACTATGATGATTGTTGATTCTAACACCCTTTAGTCCTAAAGATGTGAAATTATTAATATTTTATTTTATTTTCCTTGACTATTATTTATTTATTTATTCATTCATTTATTTATTATTTTATTTATAAACTTCTATAGACATATATATCCTATTCACTTTAAAAAGTAATAAAAAAATTATAACAAAATTTATCACTTCCAACCCAATATATTGATTCCTATACATTTTATTTTACTCAAAAAGAAACTTAAAATAAACCAAATAAAATTCCTTTCTTTAGAATTCTTTATCTTTATTATTTTCTTTACATATACCCTCACTCTAATTAATATGTTCTCTTTTCTCTAAAAAGAAAAGGAATAAGAGCATATATTCTCCCTTTATTTAAGGGATCTTTAAACATGTAGCGTACGTAGGAATTAAGAATAATCTTAAGGAAACTTCTTCTTTTTTAACTTATTACTATGGCCCTAAGCCGTTCCTTAGCCAAAGGAAACACCAAAATAAATGGAACCGTACTAACCATTTGTTGTAAATCCGCCATCTTAATAACTAAATTATGATGGGAACCTTTTATCACTTCAAGCAAGATAAAATGTTAATACTAAATTTAGACACATAAACTGTAATTAATCTAAATTGACATTTTATGTTTGAAGTGGGACACAATTTGTGTATAGGGTGACCTATAACATAAACAATTCAAATGGTCTTAAGAAATTGCAATGAATGAAATTTTAAGGCAGAAAGAAATTAATCACTTGAGAAATAAAAGAAGTCAATTCAGATGGCGGAAGGATCTAGTATCCATCATTCTTTCAAGTCCATGATTAGAGTCACTTACAACAATAAGAAAATTAAAACAAACAACTTACAATGTTCAATAAAAAAAAAAACTTACAGCAAGCCTAAAGCATAATATAAATTTCTTAAAACACACCAAATTTGTAGTTGAACATTGAAATTGCAAACTATGACTAAATCTAATTGCCATTACAAAACACCAAACTAGAAGAATTTATAGATTCTGCAATAATCTTGAACATAATTGAGAGAGCATATAATATTATAACATGCACCACTTAAAACTAGGCAATATTTACAGAATTGGGAAATTAAATCATTTGAATGGCCCTTTAAAAACAATACTAAATTTATTCTTTTAACATAACCATAACAACACTGAATTTACAATTGACACATGATTAGTAATCTTTGATTGGTATTGTAAGCTCATGACTTTTTTCCCACGATTTTATTACTATTATTATTATTTTTAAATGAAATTACCCCAATAGTCTATTGTAACATTTGACTGAAATGTTATTACCATTTACGTCTATCTTGAACGTATAATATTATTTAATTCAGATAATATTTTTTTATATGTAATCTTTGTTGGTAATATTAAGATCATTTATTTAATCGCTTAATCCTTGAAATATCAATATCAGAAATTAATATTTAAACCACAATAGCTAATAACACGAGGAGCTTTGATGAAAGTTTGAAGGGTTCCAAGAATAACTAATTATGTATTTCCCTCATTTATTTATTTATTTATCTTCAATATGATTCATGTGTAATCTATACCTAATGCATTACTCTATGGAAAAAGGGTATTAACTCATATGGCATGGTATAACCAACCGAATGAAAATAAATTTCTTTTCCCATATAAAAAGACCTCTATGTGAAGATTTAACCCAGGTAAAACCACCGAAATCACTGCCTTCATTGAACGGTACACATTATTTTAAAGTAAAATTAAAACACAATAAAAGTGATCCAACAATGAATAGATTGTTGAATAGAACATTAAACAATTCATTTCATGTTATAATTCTTATGTAGCTCAAAATTTATCAATGTTCTTAATTAGAATCATAAGGCATGAAGTAGAAAAAGAAAGAATCACAGATATAATTGTCAACCAATTTGTGTGATTGAAGACCATTTAAACAATTGTTTGGCATGACAATATAATCCCACAGTTACCCTGAAAAATAATTTGATAGAGGTGCAGATAAAATATTTTAAGACAGCCAACCCAATAAGTGTAAAATTCATTTCATAATTAAAAGTATATCTTCATGGAGAAATAAATAGTATCAAATATGAAAACAACCACATGATAACAATAGAGTCGATGCCTCCATTTCACAGATAATTAACAACAAAAATGTTTTAGAATGGAATAAAACACAACTAAAAAAAATAACACATTCACTGAAACAATGACTAGTAACTTACCTCAAGATTTTGCCCAAGGCATGTCAGGAAGGTGCACTTGACAAGAAAAACATTAGTTTTCATAACCTTCTATAGCATCTCCTCCTATTCCCATTTTCACCCTGCCTCTTTTCACTGAATTACCCCAAAACCAAATTAAGGCAGAATTCCTTTCGTTTCATGATAACAAAGGAAATAGGTGTCAAATTCCTAATTTTCTCGTTCAACACCCAACAATTTATTTTTCACCAAAGTTTCCACTTGTTAGTAAAATTTTCAAGTTTAGAAAAAACACAGACCTACCACCACTTAAACATATTATCGGGTAAACATTTATCACCTTATGAAATTAAATTGAATTAAATTAAATTAAACAGAACCCTTCCACCATTTAATATTTTATCTGATAAACATATTATCCCATTATAAACTTAATAGAGAATTATTTTAGTATATATATATATATATAAATTTACCAAATGCAGTTATTAACAAAATAATTTAGTTTTGAATAAATCCTTAATAACAAATAAATAAATAATATTATTTAATTAAATGAACAATATTATTTAATTAAATAAACAATATTATTTAATTTCCAATTGAAAATTTACAAAGCTGCCATTAAGATATTATTCTTTTAATTTTCAAACTAATTTAATATTTAATTAAATCCTTGGTAATTTCACAAATCACCTTACTAATTAAGTTTGATGCTTAATTAAATTAATTTCAGCAACAATAACAATCATCACTAAATAATGATAATGCTTCAGAATCGAACAATTAACATATTAAAACTAACGCTCAAAATGAATGACATAAGACAAAATGATACCAAACAAGACGAGGTACTGACGGATGACATCGACAAACAATGACGGGAAGACAAACACAGACAGGGATGCTTTCTTGTCAAATCCATTTTCAACTTCATACCCATTGGAATTTTATGAGGCTTGCCTTGTCCTGACAGTAAAGGTGGAATCGAGGCTTGGGTACCTGCAATCCTGCATAAAAACAAGTATCAAAACAACATATATATCCAATTCCATACACACCGTGAGAGAGAATTGCAGTGTGGTAGGGTGCTCACAAATGAGTGATGACACACTGTCCCTCTCACCCGAACCTCAATCAATAACCATATTCTAAACAACATCATCATTAAATGATAAGTAACAACTGCATAAGCATAACATCAAACACATATGTCCACATATCAAAATAATAGTGTCGTAAACAACCAAGTCTAGTAAGTAAAATGGTCAACCAACCAAACAACATGATGAAATGGTCAACAACATAGTCTCGAGTATGCATCAAACATTAGCAGTATCTGAACAACATCAATCACACACAAAAAGTATCATAGGAGTACAGTAACACAGGAGGCATTACACCATGTACAGTACCTCTAGTACTAGCATTGAAGAAGGATGGAGAATGGAGGATGTGTAGAGACTCCTGAGCTATCAACAAGATTACTATCAAGTATAGATTTCCCTTGCCAAGGATGGATGAGATTATGGATTGTTTGAGTGGAGCTGAGTACTTCACAAAGATATTTGAAGAGTGGATATAACCAAATCTGGATTAGAGAAGGAGATAAGTGGAATACAACCTTCAAAAATAAGGAGGGCTTATATTAGTGCTTATTCATGCCTTTTGGGCTAAGCAATGCACCAAACACATTTATGCGGCTTATGAATGAGGTATTGAAAGAATCTTTAGGAAAAAATTTATTGTTGGTTTGGATGATATTTTAATTTTTATTAAGAAATTCAAGGAGCGCCTAATGCACATATGAAGAGGTTTTGAGAAGCTAAGGGAGGATAATTTGCTGATTAATTTGAACAAACGTAGTTTTACGAAGAGGGAGTTGGTGTATCTAGGATTTTTTGTCTTAGTAGAGGGTCCTAAAATGGATCTAGAGAAGGTGAGAGCTATCATTGAATGGCCTCCCTCAAGGATTGTTATAGAGGTAAGATCATTTCATGGTCTAGCAATTTTTCACAAAAATTTTATTAAGAATTTTAGTAGTATTTGTGCACCACTAACTGAAGAAATGAGAGGGGATAGAAATGATTTTAAATGGACTATAGGAGTAGCAAATAGTTTTGATATGTTGAAGAAGAAATTCACAGAGTAACTTGTTTTGTCACTTTCATATTTCAATAAGGTCTTTTAGGTAGATTGTGATCCTAGTGGTAGTGCCATGGGAGTTGTTTTGAGTCAAGAAGGTAAGCCTATTGCCTATTTTAGTGAGAAGTCAATTGATGCTAAGAAGAAATATTTTTTTCTATGATCAAGAGTTTTATGCTATATTTTAGGCTTTAAAGAAATAAATAGACTATTTTTTCCAAAATAATTTGTTTTATATACTAATCATTAGGCTTTGTAGTATCTTAATAGTCAAGGAAATTTGAATCAAAGGCACTTAAAATGGGTTGAGTTTTTATAAAGTTATAAACAAATTTTGAAGCATATGAGTGGAAGGTCAAACAAAGTTGCAAATGCCTTGAGTAGAAGGAAAAAATTGTTGATAGAGATGAATATAGAGTTTTTGAGTTCAATGAACTCAATAGTTTTTGTCTTGAAGATCCAGACTTTGCAGAAGCTTGGAAGGCTTGTTTGGAACCTGTTACATTAGATAGGACAAGATGGTTGGATTTCTTAATCCATGATGGGATATTGCTTAGAGGAAGCCAATTTTTCATTCCAAAGAGTTCTATGAGAAGGAATCTAATCAAGGAGAAGCATAGTGGAGGATTGGCTAGAAATTTCAGTTGGGATAAGACCATTGCTTCTGCTAGTGAGAATTGTTACTAGCCACAGTTACAACAAGATGTGAAGAAGTTTGTGCAGAGTTGTAGAGTATTTCATATGGTGAAAGGAACAATTTAGAATACTAGATTGTATCAGCCATTCCTTGTACCTGAGAGACCATGGGACGAAATTAGCATGGATTTTTTCTTGGCTTTCCAAGGACATATGGAGGGCATGATTCCATATTTGTGGTGGCGGATAGATTTTAAAATATGGCACATTTCATTCTATGTCATAAGACCAATGATGTTGCTCATGTTGCAAAGTTGTTTTTCATAGAGGTGGTGAGACTACATGGTCTACCGAAGAGTATAGTTTCCGACAAAGATACCAAATTTGTTGGTTATTTTTGGAGGACAGTATGGAAGAAGTTGAATACATATTTGAAGTTCAGTCCTACACACCATCCATAGACTAATGGACAAATAGAGGTGGTGAATAGAAGTTTGGGTAACCTGCTAAGATTCTTAGTAGGAGATAAGCCCAAGGGATGGGATTTGATTATACCACTAGTAAAATTTTCTTATAATAATTATTTCGATATGAGTACTAGTAAATAATCATTCTAGATTGTGTTGGGAGTAGTCCAAGAACTATTTTTGAACTGATAAATATGGATAAGGGGGAGAAGAGTAGTGTTGAGGCTGAAGATTTTGTTGAGCACCTTAAGAATTTGCATGAAGAGGTGAAGAAACATATGAATATGATGAACTGACAATATAAGGCTAAGCAATATCAAAAAAGGAG
The DNA here is from genome assembly GCA_007258455.2 of Sequoia sempervirens. Lineage (NCBI taxonomy): Eukaryota > Viridiplantae > Streptophyta > Pinopsida > Cupressales > Cupressaceae > Sequoia > Sequoia sempervirens. The sequence goes on along the minus strand of VDFB02203049.1, from coordinate 348 downwards.
GTATAAGTAGTTCTAGGTAGGAGATGAAGTCATGGTTCATTTGCTAAAGGAGAGGTTTCCATTTGGTACATACAAGTTAAAAATGAAGAAGTTTGGACCATGCAAGATCTTGAAGAAGCATGATTTAGGAAATGCATATGAGGTAAAGTTGCTTGATGAAATTCATATTCACTTATGTTTAACATTTTAGATTCAATAGAATATCATGAAGAAGGAATTGATGAAGAAATATTAGAAGCATAGTGGAATATTCTAGAACCTACTTCAGAAAAGGAGGAGATAGAAGAAATTTTGGATATTCGTATGGGTAGAAGCACAAGAAATAGGCAATATGCAGAGTACTTGGTG
>VDFB02203048.1:0-12077 GCA_007258455.2 Sequoia sempervirens | reverse complement strand
ATCTAACACTGTGAACCTTGCTTCGTTGAAGCTGAGGTCCTTCCCTGGATTTTCTTCAGCTTTCATTCAACTCTGATGCTTGGTACTGGGAGCATTTATAGCAGAGAACTTGCATTTCTGGAGAGTCAGAGAAAACCTGGTAGATATGGCCAGCCTTTTAGAACAATTAGTTGGAAAGTGCAAGGAGTATGAGGCTTCACATGAGTTTGATAAAAAAGCCCTGATCGAGGCACTTGATAGAAATTACGAGGGTTTGCCGGAGGTAGAATCAAAATCAATGCAAGCTTACATAGCGCACTGCGCGATGCAGAATCAGTCAGAGCATTGGCGGCCTACAGTCCCATTGAAAGGGCTGCGGCCAATTCGAGCAAGGGAGCTTGAAATTGATAAGCACCATCAAGGCCGTGTTCTGTTCGGAACGCTGTGTGCTGATGCGTACATGATGGTGTGCATTACGACCATCTTAGAAGACCAGTATGGAGATGCTGTTCGACTTGCAATATACAATACATCCGTTTCCGGGATAGACACGAAAGGTGCGCGCAAGCTTTATCCCAAAGGCTCCAAGGTTGCCGTCAAACAGCCCTACTTCAAGGAAGGCTCCCAAGATGGTGCGCTCATGCTGCGCGTTGATAATCCTCAAAACGTCGAGATTTTGGCTTCCTTCCCAGAATATGCTGAAACTTTTTCGGGTAAGGATTTGCTTGAATGGCGCAGTGAAGGCAACAAATACTTCCTGGATAAGGATTGGAACAAGGCAATATACTATTATTCCAGATGTATAGACTTGGCCCTCTCGCGCCACAAAATTGAGCCCCAAGTACCAGGTGCTTCCAATATCCAGGAAAAAGTGAAGGAGGCTCTTCTGTATTCTTATTCCAATAGGGCAGAGGCAAAGTTGAGGTTGAAGGATTATGGGAATGCTCTACAAGACTGTGACAAGGCGTTAGCCCTTGATCACCACCACCTCAAATCCTTGTTTCGCAAAGGCCGTGCTTTCCATTATCTTAATGAATACAAGTTAGCTTGCCAATACTTTGATAGAGCTCTGGAGCTGTCCCCAACTGCCAAAGAGGTCCAGTTGCAGTATGAAAAATCTATGGAACTCAGCTGTCAGAACCAGCAAGGTAAGTTCGATCTCTCTCCCTATTTCATAAACGGTTGTAATGTGTCGGAGTTCAGCAATTATATTGGCCCGGTGCTGATTAAAAGATCAGTTGGGCGCGGCAGAGGATTGTTTGCCACTGACAATGTAGATTTTGGAGATTTTCTGCTCGTGGACAACGCCATTGCATTCAGCAGCACCGAGACAACAAGATTGAATGGAAGCCCTGAAAAAGTCATACCTTCTATGATAGAATCGAAGACAAAACTTGTTCATCTTAAAGGGGATCTCGAGGCTAAAATCATTACCTCTGCAATGTCATCTCCGAGGATATTGCAGCAGCTAGAGTACCTTGCTGATTCAGATAAAATGGAGGTACCGCCCATGGATCTGTTCCGGATAAATAATGCCAGCTGGAATAACTACGATGTTTGCAATCAAGGTTGGCTGTTTGACCTGCATAAACGTGCAAAGCTAATGTGAAATGTGGGGTGTCAACTGCAAACTATTGGATCAAATGATGACATGTCAAGACACAATGAGCAATATGGTTTGTGGGTACTTCCCTCTTTCATCAATCATTCCTGTTGTCCCAATGCCAACTGCATTGTTGTGGGAGAAGCCATGTTTATCATAGCTGCAAGAAAAATTGCAGCTGGAGAAGAAATAACAATCCCTTACTTTGACAGTCTTTTGCCGTTGTTCGCAAGAGAATCGGGATTCAGGGAATTTAAGTGTGATTGTAAGCGGTGTATGTTAGAAAGATCCTTCGTAACAGCCGAAGGATCACCGTTGCAGGAAATTGCTAAGCTTGTTTACCCCATCGACTCCACACTATCTGATCTTGATTTGTGCAGAATTGCTATGCGAGTGGAGAACACCATAGCTGCCTTGACCACTGAAGAAAAGCAGATGATAAGAGCATCCTTTTTCCCACTCTATTACAATATTTTTGCGTTACAGCGCATTTATCCTTATGCCAGGACAACTTTGCCTTCTTTGAGGGAAGTCTTCGATGGCTGCCAAGAGGTTGTTCCAGGGAATTGTATATGCTTTGAGTTGTTTGCAAGGTCTCCTGTTTACGCCAAGAACGAAGATGAAACAGACAAGGTTCTTTTTCAGAAGGCATTGGAAGTATCCACAGCGTATATGGGAAAGCACGAAGAAGGCGTTCTAAAAGCTGTATTGAACTCTGTTGCAACAAACGTCTTCAAACCGGGGCTTACTGTCTTCAGCTTAACTGAGGTCAACATGGAGCTGTAGCTGTGGTTCTTTCTCAAAAATTGGGCGTGTAAATAGATATTATATTTGATTTGTGAATCTGTGATATAGAATATGAAAGTCTAGCATATGGTTATATTTTAGTGTCAACATAATAGAGCTATACTCTGCTTTAGGTCCTTTTCTTTCTAGGGAAGATGAGATACAAAATTACTCGTATTGTTCTATGTAAATGAACATATATGATATTTCCTCAGTCTAATTTTGTGGTGGTGTTTCGCATTATGAAACAACATATGCATTTTTCTTTCTCATTAAATATTTTTTAATTTAACTTTTTAAGTGCACACTTTCTGAGTTGGCTAGTAATTTAGTTTAGAAGATTTTAGTTATATTGAAAAAATATATTTGACTTATGAAGATATCTTTAAAGCAATGTTGAAATTATAAGTCTGATTTTTTATCTTTCAATTTTACCAATTAGTTTTAAACTATTTAGTAAATATATATCTAATATTACAACTCCGCATTTAATTTTATTCAATTGTCCAAAATATTCTATTCTTTATAAGCTTAACTCATTATTAATTTAGAATAGTCTATAATAATTTTAAGTTGACACTTTTTTTACTACAATTGTAAAGGAAGTTTCTAATTAAAGAAAGAAAGCATTTTTTGGTAATTATGTAAGAATTGAAAATAGAGAGATTGGATGAAGAAAAGCAATGGTGGCATCAACATTTTAAAAAAAATCTTTATTAGTATATATATTTTTTGTGTGTGTATATTTGTATGTGTAGACACCAATCTAAGAATGTATTTTTAATAGTTTATACATACATTCAAAATAGAAATTTGTATTTTATTACAATAGTAATAAATAAAAATAAAACAAAGCACATGCAAAATGCCATCAAATTGGTATTAAAGAAAGATTATTTTCTCTTTGTTGATTCATGAAACTGTGTAAACCAACATTGTCATTCAACTTTGTTGGCTTTCGGTTGGTTTTGTCGACCCTCTGGTTTCTGCGGGTGTTCTGGCTGCTTTCGATTTTTTCTTTTGAGTAGCCTATTTTTACGTTGGACTATTTGTCCTTTCTCTTTTTGTAAACTTGGTAGTTTTGGGTCCTGTAAAACCCGTTTGCCTTTATCAAAAATTGTCCTCAACCTCGAATTTCTCTCTTCAGTGGAAAGAAATATTATTATTAGAGAATTAAGATGAAGAATTTTCTGTTCACAAGATATATGTGATTTAGTTCAAAATTATTTCTTTAAACTACCTAACTAAGTATGATATAATGTTTAAAAAGGATCTTATCAAGGATAATAGAAACAAAGATACAAAAAATCCTTCTTTTTCATACAACAAACAATGGACATGCCATTTTTTTTTTGGAGAAAATTACAATAGGAATTAGGTCTTAGAAAATATGGGAAAGCATAAAGATTATATTTCAATTCAATTTATTATAAATATTGAAAAGTTAATTTGAAAATTTATAAATGATATGCTTTGGGTTAGTAGATGTATTATTTATCTATGTATTGGAGTGCTTCTTAATCAAATAAATTCTCATGGAGATACATTAGAATATCAAATGCCCAGTGGAAGTTATTAAGAAATTTATTAGTAAGTTTTTAATCCAAATTATAATTACCATAGAATGGTAAAAGGACTTCTTGTGATTTTTTATTTATTTTTTTATTGGAAAGAGATTATCGATTTTTTATAAATTTGAACAAATAATAAATATAGGAAAAAAAATATTTGTTGCAAGGCGGTTATCATTGCACCAAAGATTGACTTGTTAATGCAGATCTGGCAAGAGTCAGGAGTTAATGAATCCATGGGAGCCGGTTAAGCCATGTCTAAACTGTGTTGCTTTGCACTGTAACCTAAAGAGACCAAGGAACACAGCTTGCAACAATCCCCCCTAGCACAAGTGAATGGTTTGAACCCATGACCTAGGCTCTGATACCAATTGTGTCATAGACAGTTATCATTGCACCAAAATATTGACTTGTTGATGCCCAATACAACCATCAAAGTTAATGAATCCGCATTGAAGTGAATTAAGCCATGTCAGAACCTAAATGCTACATTGCACAACCGCAAAGGGAGACCAAGGGTGCACACCTTGCAACATATGTCTCAATGTAAGAATTCAAGAACAGTATCACTAAAGTGAGAAAGTATAAGATGAGTATTGAGACAAAGGTTGTCATTGATGTCAAGGTGTGGCCAAGATTAGAGGTGGTACTATATTTTTGAAGATCAACGAGAATTAATTGAATTTGTACTAACATACCTGCATGTGTTGGTAATTATACACATATCATTTTGAGTTGTAAAGATTTGCAAAAATATACATTACTAGTCATTGAAGAGTTTGCATTTTGGAAGTATCACTAAATCAAGAAACATACATTATCAATTGTTGAGGAGTGTTTTTCTTCCAAAAGTATGGGTGATTGTTGTATTCTTATAATATCATTCTTGCATCCATTCATTATGATAGAGGTGATCCAGAAGGTTGTACTAGAATGTTTTAGTTTAGTGTTTCTTAGGTTCTCTTTTATGGAGGCATTGTAGTCTCTACGATTTGAAAGGAGAGTATGTGTACACTTGTTCTATCTTATTCTTGATTTTTTAGATGATATGTTCTATGAAAAAAGATTGAAGTGACAAAAGGTTCTTTGTGTCTATATGTCAACTAGTTGGTGTTCGAGGAATGTGCAGTAATGGCTACTAGCACGTGTTATTTAATTATAGTGTATGGTTTTAAGATAGGACCTAGTTAAGGCTCTTTTGGTAGCACATGACATCATGTCATTTTAATGACAACAAGTTTAATTTCGGACTGACTTGTTACATGTTTCATGAAAATTGAATTTAGGTCCTCCTTATGTCATCTTGGTTATTTGTGGATCCTTGGATGGCATGAAAGAGTGTTAATTTATGTATATATTCCTCAGTTGTGTGGATGCACAATGCAAAGTATAATTATGTAGGAGGTATAAATTAAAGAGAAGGTGGTGATTATACAAGGAGATTATCTTGTGAAGCTAGAGGGTTGCATCAGTTATTTTCCAATATCGAGGAAAGATTATATAGGTGTGGAAGAGTGTGGAAGACCACGATCTAGGGGTGTGCCAAGCTATGAATAGTCTCTTGACATTACAAGCCTACATTAAATTATCAACCGAGGTGCATAAAATTATGATGGTACTCCACTATATGTGTCTTCACGGGCTTGTGCTAACCTAAATTACTCTACTCAAACTTATTCAAACTATTCTATCTTGCTGGAATTAATAGAATTGTAAAAAAAGTGAAACTAGTTATAGAACCTAGTGGTTACAGGTACCTCAACATAAGCTGTAGGTGACTGCTAAAAAATTGTGAATGAAAAATCAATCTAAAACTATTTAAAATGATAAAACAGTCAATCCTAATCTCTAGAAAACTATGATCTAATCAGTTGTTCATGAACATTCACAACTTAGCTAACCATAAACCATTTACTTGCAATGTATGTGCAAGATAAAGAAAATAGAGTTAATGAAGGGTGAAGCCATAATAGTGGTTTACACTTTGATGGAGGAAGGAAAATTGAGAAAAAATGACCCCATGGCAAAAAAATTGGTTTTAGGGGTTCGCATGAACCTACATGTTCGACCGAACCATAAAGGGGGTCGAGCGAACCCATTAGGGTTCGAGCGAACCCATTAACTATTGGGCCCACATTTCTCGCCCAAAAAACAAAGGAAAAATGCATATTAGTGGGGGTTCAAATGAACCAGTGTTCGAATGAACCACGGTTCTATGACCCTCTAATTTGTTAGTTGTTCCGCACAAAACCTAAAATTTTTCACGGCTTTCAAGCTCAGGTTGGGGATGAAAATGGGGGAATGTTAAAACCAAACTTAGAATCGGTAGCCAGGCGAGCTATCCAATGAATATAATTTTAGTATGTTTGGTTTTGTATCTATCTATTTTTAGAAGTTTAGTAAATATAGGTTTTTGTCGAAAACAAAATCTCTACGATTTTGCACAGAGTGGAAAAATAGAAGAATATAAAAAAAAATTTAAAAATATGAGTGCACCGGATATTGAAGTCCTCGATTCAACAAAACAAATGAATTTTGATACATACAAAAAAAGTTATGCGTTATACCGCTGTGCTATGTTTAAATTGTAATTGGTTTGACTTTGAAACTTCATTAAAGAAAAAATATTCAATAAAAAACTATCTAACCAAGTGGAAGCACTAGATATCGGGTTAAAAATCTAAATTTGAAAGAATTGGAATTTTATCCTTCATGGAAAAAATTTATCGTTATCACGGTGTCGTCACTTTTTAAAAATGCTATTTTGAAAAAAACTAATTTTTTGTGGGAGATGGAAAAAGAAGTGCAATCGATTCCAAAAAATTGAAAAAATATTTTAGAATCTACGGACAAAGATGTGACAAGACTCTAGTTTATCATCTTCAAGATTCCTTCGGTTTAATCGCTATAGATTTTAAATGTGAAGATTGTGTTAAAAAAATATATCAGTGTCGAGTTAGGCCAAAAGATGTAAACCACTATTGTGGGATCACCACGAAAGCACATAAATAACTAAAAGATAAATGAAGTGATGAACAATGCCTGAGTGGTCAGCTCAAAATACTTCCTCACTTAACTAAAAAATAAATCTAATTTATATTCTCATACATCCATGAATCATACGACACCATTCATTGCACAACACCAGATATCAGACATAATCCTTCTTCAGATTTTATTTCATAACTTCATTGTAACAACATGTCTTTGGATAACTAAAAAATGGAAACTACTAAATGATAAGAGCTTGTATTGATCAACTAACTAATCTATGAGCTAATCACCTGACTTTATACGAAATGGGGAGAGTCTCATTTGAACTACCAACTAACTAACTAACAACAATCATAAATCTCACTCCTAGATATGAGGAGGTGAAATAATGATTGACTTATTCATCTAACTAGAAAAGAGACCTATTTAGATAAGGACAACTTGCATGTGAAACACATGGGAAAACATCCAACATTCAAGAAAAGATATCTTCAAACATTTATTTCTTCTATAATGACCACATTTAGCTCCATAGTTTCCTTCACTTTGATTGGCTTGAACTCATTAATCCCTTGTTCTTCTACTTGGTACTTGCTACAAATACTCCTTCCTTGCCACCATGTACTAAACTAAAAAATATATTAATTCATCCGACATGCATATGCAACTAACTACCATAATTAAATCATAGCATTCATTCACATGCATTCATATTCATATTTAATGTACATACAATTCTACGAATAATTTCACCATATTTCATTTCCATAAAATGGGTTCAAGGTGGCAAGGTATGTATGATAGGATAACATATTATGGTGGTATTCTCTGATATATACTTAAAAAACATATATAAAGTGTCTTAAAAGTATATGAAAAGAAACAAAAAGATACTAATAACCAAACCCATCATTCCCCCCAACTTGTCATTTTACCTATCCTCAAGCAAAAATATCAAACTAAATCACCTAGGGAAGAAGATTATAAATAAAGTAATCTACCTAAGAGCCATGACTGTGTTATCTCTATGTCCTTGTTTGAGGTAGAAACCATTGTAGCATGCAAGTATGTTCATCTTATCCAATTTTGCACCCCTATCCTGATCAATAACCTGTCTAACTTCCAATGTGGAATTGGATGAAGTAATATAGGAGGGTGGTAAGTCAATGGAAGCCACTACACTCCCCTTATTCCTGAGATCTCAATATACTTGTGTAACCTTTAAAACATGTTCATTAAATTGTAAAGGGAGTGAGGCTCCTTCCTTTGCAATTTTGGAGTCAGACTATCCCATCTATTCCTCACATATACTAGGTAGTTTTGAAGAGTGGTTGCTACCAACTGTTGAATCCTTCTATAATCCTTGAGTCTTAGGCCTATAATTATTTTCCCTGGCCCATTGTGAGAAAGGAGTCTTAACCACTGAGTAATGACTATATCAGGATTCATTACTTCCTTTCTAATTTGCAGTGCCATTGTTTTCTCCTTTTCTTCATACTTCTCCATTAACTCTCCACTGAGCTATTCATTTCTAAAGTAATATGCAAGAGCTCTCACTTGTAAATCCCCAAAATAGATCAAGGGATTCTAGTCAGTATCCTCTACGATCACATAATTATGTAAATAATATTCGCATAACTAGTCTTGCTCCTCCAAACTGATTTTATTGAAGAAAGTGAGAAAATTGTGTTTCTTATCCAAAGCAAAGGGTTGGTCATTAAAAAACTTATTGAATTGAAAACTGAGAAAATTTTCCTTTAAAACGTAGCATATAAAAAGTATCTCTTGCTTGATATGGGAATAATTAATGATAAATTGGACTTAATGACGCCTTGATTTAGTGTTGTGAGGTGTTTTACACATCACATTAGGTCTTGGGCCCTTGTAAACTGAATAAAATACATGTCTTGTAAAGGTGTTGTAAAGTGTTGTAAATGACTTTCACACTTTTCAAGACTTTTATTAAGCATTTAAGTCTAATGGACTTATCTTTCCCTTAATTCAATATTATAAAATGTACAATTTAATTGGATTCTCACACTAATCTAAAAGGATTGTAAATTAAACTTGGTTTTAACCTAGTGTTGTAATGGGTTTTGCACATTCACATTGGATGTTGTGCCTTTCTAGGCTATGTGGACCTCATTTTGATGTTGTAAAGTGTATGTTATCACACTTTCACATTGAACTTTGTGTCCCTGGCCCTAATTACCCCTTGTATCATCATTAATAGGCCCCTATGACCCCATACTGTGCATCCCGAGGCTTATTTTGATCAAAGACCTCACAAAATCAACATATAAACTCAATTTCTTCACTCCTTGACATCCCAGTTGGTAAAAGAGCTTCTGTGGTATCCATTCGTCACTTTGGGTGAATGAGTCTCATCCAGGTGGGACCCATTTTCCCAGGATGGTGAATGAGTCCCATTTGGGCCATTTTCAAGGATTGAGCGAGAAAAATTAAGGTTTAAGTTTAATTTTCTTCAATTCCGGCCTTGGGGATCAAATTAATGGGAATTTTGAGTGGTTTGCCTATATAAAAAAGCTTTTAAACCCTAATTCATTATTCATTCATCATTCATTATCCATCTCAAGTCAAGCAAGCTAGGGTTTAGCATTTTAAGTCTTCACAAAGTCATCAAGGTAGCATTCAAGCTCATTTCTGAGGCATTCAAGGGAAAATTATTCATCCATTATTGCAGCACTTCAAGATCCATCATCATAGAAAGGTTTTAATTCCATTATTTCATGTTCATGCTTCATCTTATTTCTTCATTTGGTTGAATTACCTAAACGGGGTTTAACCAAGGCAAACCCCTATTCCCTAGCATTCAACATTTCTCTCTCTTTCTTTGTATGGTTGCAGATCTAGGTAATTTGAAGGCTTGGAGATGATTGAAGAATAGGTTGTGAACCATATATTTTTGGGTCCAATGTATTGTCTAGCTCTTCTAGGGTTTTTAACCTAAAAGGAGAGAGCTTAGGCCAAAAATGCTAAGGGTTCATTCAATTTATGTAATGTATGATGTTATTATTCCTAAATAAATAGTTATATATGCTATAAAGTAATGAAATTGATCCAATATGAATGAAAAACTTAAGAAACAATTGATGTTTGAAAACACATTGTGTAATACAAAATCACATAAAAATGAATGGAAAACTAGAACAGAAATGAATCATATTGAAAGTGTGCACCTGAGATATTGAAAGAGGCTGGAAATGACATTTGAAATGCTGTTGATGCTGGTTTTTAGGCATGGTGGGACTCATTCGCCATTCAAGGTGAATCAGTTCCAGTTCTGTCAAATTGAGTCAAAACCTGTTTCTATCAAAAGGTTACTCAAAAATACAGAAGACTCAAAATTGACCCTGGAGTGGGAATCATTCACCATGATTTGAATTTATAGATTTTCAAAGGTGGATTCTGAGGCTTCCGATCTACACTTTGATGCCCTATGGGTGTCTGCTTCTAAAACTATGATTTACGAGTTTGAAAATGGATTTTGTTTGATATTTTGACTTGATGAAAGAATGCTAGTAACCTTCAAACTTGATCTTCAATGATTTCCAAGCTTCCAGACCTAAATGCGAAACATACAGACAAGAGAGATGTTGAATGTTAGGGCAGGTGGTTTGCCTTTGTCAAACCCTTTTAGATGAGTAAAATAAAATGATGAAAAGAAATGAATAAAACATGAAACAATGGAGATGGATTACCTTGCCATGATGATTGATCTTGAAAGTCTACAACATAACATGTAGAATCTACCCTTGGATGTCTTAGGAAGCTAAATTGATGACTTGCAATGTAAATGCCCTAGCTTGCTTGACTTGAGATAGAAAATAGATGATGAATGAATGATGTGAATGTGTTAATGGATGAATAGATGTAAAAATAAATTTAGAGAGGTTCTCTTATAGGAAATTTGCCTTATTTTCCCATTAATTAGATCCCTAAGGCCGACATGGAGAAAAATTAAACTTAAAACCTAATTTTTCTTGGTCAAAACCCTGAAAATGGCTCAAATGGGACTCATTCGCCACTAATGGAAAATGGGTACCACCTAGATGGGACTAATTTACTACTAATGGCGAATGGGTCCCACATATAGGACTAATTAGCCACTAATGGTGAAGGGGGTCCCACAGGGGGCCATTTTGCTAGCTAGAAGAAAATTAGGCTTATATGATGACTATGTTGGTTATTTGATCAAATTATGCCTCAAGATGCATATTATGGGTTAATAGGGACCTATTTGTGATGATTTAAAATTCAATTGGGGCTTGGGACACAAAATTCAATGTGAAAGTGTGATTAGGTACACTTTACAACACTAAAATGAAGTCCACACAACATAGAAAGGTACAAAAACCAATGTGAACGTGCAAGACACATTACAACACTAGTTTATTATTAAGTTTAAGTTAAGAACCTTCTATATTGATGTAATAATGTTATTAAACACATTTTATAATGTTAAATTAGGGATAAATAGGTTCATTAAGTCTAGAAAAGCATGAAAGTATCTTACAACACTTTATAACACCTTTACAAGACATTGTTAAAAGCACGTTATTCAATTTGCAAGGGTCCAAGACCTAGTGTGGATGCATAAAATGCCTCACAACACCTGAATCAAGGCCTCATTTAATCAATTTATCCTAAATTATTCCTGGTGGACCAAGCAAAGGGTCCTTTTTTCTATGGCACATTTAGCCCCCACTTTAGTGAGAGGATGAACTTGCTTCAAACTCACACTAAAGTAGACATTCAAGAGAGATTCACATGTACAAATGTAAATAAAAAAGAGTGATAGAGATCAAGAAGGAAACAAAGCCCATAGGATCCAAGATCCTAAGTAAAACCATCAAGATACAAAATCATGCAATGGTAAGAACTAAGAGAAATGAAAGTGAGGTGGATCAAGCTTCGATCATTTGTCCAACTAGTTCTGAATCAGATCTAAGATTTTTTTTTTGGAAATGAAATGTGTAATCACTCTGAGGTGATAGAACTCTTGGCTATCTATCTATGAGAAGACCCAAAATTACATACTCACTGGGCCATGAAACTTTGGTTGTCCTCAAGGGTGAGAAAGCCCAAGAGATAGATAACGCCAGTTGGTACGTGCACTCACA
>VDFB02203047.1:0-30063 GCA_007258455.2 Sequoia sempervirens | reverse complement strand
ACATTCTTCTCCCCAAGGAGATGATGAGAGCCTTCCCTAGGGCATGTTTGTATTGTGACACACTATATTATTTGAGCCTGCAAGCTCCATTTTTGGGATATCCGTTGACTCTATCCTGTGACATTGTATATTTTTGAGATGGTATTATATGATGATGTAGTTTTGATGCGGCCTACATGTGTTATGTGATTTTCTATGCTTTATGTACTATGACATGTATGATGTATGATTTATGATGCGATGTATGTCCTATGATGCCTACTTGTAATCTTTGATGTCATGATGATGCAATGCTTATTTATATGATTATGTTAATGATGTGTATGATGTATTTATGTAAAAGATGCAATGCTAATGATTATGTTAATGCAATGTTTGTGCTTTTGTATATGATTTAATGCCCTGTATGATGTATGTATGGACCTAATGCAATGTGTTATTTAATGCCATGGATGATGTATGGATGGACCTACTGCAATGTATATGATCATGTATGCACTTATGTTTTTGGATGTCACAGGATATTATCATGGGATGGACAAGAGAAGATGGTGAGACTGATGAGAGAAGATGATTAGACCAAAGAGGAGAAGATATGAGACCTATGAGAAGATACAAATCCTTCAAAACTTTACTGTAGGACTTTTAATATTTGTTGCTCTTTAATCATCATTGGGCAAACTGTTGTAATGACCAACAAACACTATGATATGACATAGATCAAGGTGTGCAAGGTCGTACCATTACCCAAGACAAAATAGTCACAGACAAGGATGATCATGACTCATATTAAGAGCGTGATTGCTCCAGTCTTTTTGTCATAATCACCCACAAGCAGAAAAAGACAATGACAGATCATGAAACGTCGTTGTTTCTCTAAATCCTGTTTCTAGGACATCCTTGAGAAACTAGTGACATGATTGTCAAACTACAAAAATAAAGTCTCTATCATGATATGTCGTTGCTTTTCTAAATCCCAGGATCAGAACCTCGCTGAGAAGCTAGTAGTCATCTGTGTCAATTGTCATGCTACGTTGCTGCTTCTCTAAATCCTGCTTAGTGGGATCTCGCTGAAAAACTAATAACATGATAAAAAGATGAAAAGACAATTGTCAAGTATTTGTCAAGTGCATCTAGATATCCATTGTTCTGATGCCAAGATGCCATGTTTGATAATGTCGAGATGTCCGAATGTTTAAATTTTTGAAGACCTTGAAAAATGTCAAGACTTGGTGAATTCAGGAAGGACACATCCTGAATGATGTCGATGTCGAGAGAATTTGATCCCTAGTGGTCGTAAGGGGTCCCTCGAGATAATGACGATGCCTAGGAAGGACATAGCCTAAGGCATAAATGATAGAGTTGGTTCTTCAGAAAGACTCATCTGAAGAATACTAATGTCAGGAAGAGTGATCTTTAGATGCCACGAAGATCGCTCAAAATGCCGAATGACGATGATGACACCTAGGAAGGACACATCTTAAGGCGTAAATGACAGAGGTTATCGTTCAGAAGGACTCATCTGAAGACTAACCAAAATTTGGTAGTTTGACCAGTTTATGATTATTTGAATTTATTTGACCGAATTTGACTTGTGTTTGACTATATGTCGATATTGCCCTGATGACATGAGTGATGCGCTGATGAGATCGTCATGCCGAATAGAATGATTATTTTACTCTATTTTAGGATTTTTCCCCATGTGGAGAAATGATTGAAGACTTTTGACGTGTGTGCCAGTGTAGTGCCATGAACCCTAATGGACTGACCTAGTGCGGCCTCGGGGGCTCATCGATAGATGGCCTTGCCTACGTCATATACTCAAAGACCTCGTAGTTCGACATGACCAATGAATTTGTCTTGATGATCCAAGATTGCGTCATGATTTTATTTTGACAAACCTAAAAGGATTGACCTAATGTCTCGGGGACTCAAGCATGAGTCTTGCCTACGTAGCAAATGCGTAGAGATAATGTAGTTCAGATAGATGACAAGGACTGATTGACTTGATTGACTCCTTGACGAGGATAAAGCAGCTTTGTGTGTGCCTTGAGTAGTCCAATGTCGCTTTGGTTTTCTTCAGACGCTTTATGATTTTAGGTCTTTTTTCGTGACATTTTATGGCGTTTTGGTCTTCTTCGTGACATTTTATGATGTTTCTTGGTCTTTTTAGGACTTTTATAAATGTTTGGTCTCTTTTTAGGACTTTTATGATGTTTTGGTCTCTTTCTCGCTGACATTTTAGCGGATGTTTTCTTTGTCTTTTCGTGACATTCTTTTATGATGTTTTTGTCTTTGGAGCTTACATCCACTGCAATTGGCTGGTGTGTTTCCATTTTGCCCCTACCAGTTTCAGCATTCTACCATTTACAAAGGAATACCTGACCTGATGTCACGACTTGTCGGATACCATTTTAATTTGATAACCGGGACCGCTCCATCCACTACTTCTATTGCAGAGTAGGGATGCGATGGTGATTTCGTGGAATAGTGAGCGATAATTCTGCCATCTCAAGTTTCAAGTTTAGACCAAGTGATGATGCGCGGTGAGTACGATTGATTACGACGCTGGCCCTTTCTTTCATAGGTTTTCACCAAGCATGGTAATTTGGTCCAAAGTTACCGCTTGCTGTGCTTTTCACCATATTGAATGAATTATTTTTCTTTACTTTTACTTTCATGATTTTTATTCTTTTTTGGCGTCGTCACCAAGATGCCTGTTTGCTAGGTTTTCATCAAGGTGATGATTTTTTACCATTTTTCAAGTTTTTTGTATTTTTAGGGCTTTCAGCTTTGTCCTCTGATGTTATGCGTAGAACCTTTGGAGGTGTAAAATATTGATGGGCTCAGTCAACTATTCTCCATCTGGAGTTGCCAGTTGATATGCTCCAGAACCAAAAGAAGATATGATAATATATGGACCCAACTAGTTTGGTTCAAATTTTCCTGGCTTTTCTCTGTCTGCTTGGTTCTTAGGGTTCTGCATGAGAACCAGGCCGCCAATGTCAAACTTTCTGACCATAACATTTTTATTGTAGCTGCGACAAAGGTGGTTTTGATATGCTTGGAGGTGATTCAGTGAGTTTTGTATTCTTTTGTCCAACATTTCCAGCTCATGTAAGCGTGATTGTCGGTACTCCTCTTTATTAGTTAGACCCTTCAAGGAGACCCATAGCGAAGGAATCTCGACCTCAATGGGTAAAATGGCTTCAGCGCCAAAGACTAGGGCGAATGGGGTAGCTCCTGTAGGTGTATGAATGCTAGTTCGGTAAGCCCACAGAACAGGGTTAAGTTGTATGTGCCAATCGCGACTAGCGTCATTGACAGTCTTTTTGAGAATCTTAACAATGGTTTTATTCGATGCCTCAGCTTGGCCGTTTCCTTGGGGGTAGTATGGGGATGAAAGGTGGTGTTGGATATGGTATCGTTCACATAACTCATGGACATATTGGTTTTTGAACGGATGTCCATTGTCAGTGATGATGGACTGTGGGAGGCCATACCGGCAAATGATGTAGTTGAGAATAAACTTTGATATTTGTTTGCCAGTAATGTATGTCAATGGGATGGCTTCAATCCACTTTGTAAAATACTCAGTGGCGGTGATAATGAATTTATGGCTGTTGGATGAGGTTGGATGAATCTTACCCACGAGGTCGAGTCCCCATTGAGTGAAGGGCCACAGAGAAGTGATTGGCCGAAGTTCTTGTGGCGGAGCATGGACCAAATCACTGTGTATTTGACATTTGTGGCAAGTTCTAACATATTCAAGTGCATCTTTTTCCATTGTTGGCCAATAATACCCAAGTCTCGTTAGTTTCTTAGACAAAGTAGGACCGCTCGAATGAGATCCGCATATACCATCGTGCACTTCTTGTAAGGTCGTACATGCTTCATCGGTGTCAAGACATCTAAAGAGGGTATTGTCGAAACCACAACGGTATAGGGTGTCACTGATAATGGCATACCTTGCGGATTTCCTAATGGACTTCCTTTGGTTATTGGATAGGTTCAGTGGAAGGGTTTGAGTCTTTAGATAGTCATAAATGTCCTAATACCAAGGAGAGTTGGGACCAACAAGTTCACAAACCATTTCTGACTCTGGGATATCATATGCCGGTATCAATAGCTGTTCTACTAGGAACTCAAATTGTGACACATTTTTAGGGATGTCCAAGAGAGAACTAATAGTAGCCATTGCATCAACTGCCTTATTCTGTGCCCTGGGGATTTGTTCAAAAGACACTGATTGGAAGTATGTTAGGAAACTGTTCGCCATCCTCTTGTAAGGAAGCAACTTCTCATCCTTTGTTTCATAGTCACCATTCACTTGGTTGATTACTAGCTAGGAATCCCCGAATACAAGCAATGTCTGAATTTTCCATTTGATTTCCAACTTGAGACCTATAACTAGTGCTTCATATTTGGCAATGTTATTTGTACAAGGGAAAGTGATTCGAAATGACTTAGGAATTGAATCCCCTTGTGGTGTGATGAACAAGATTCCAATGCCTGAGCCATGACCAGTGTGAGACCCATCAAAATACAACTTCCATAGTGTTATTGGTTCCGTATGAAAAATGGACTCGTTAGGAAAATCAGTTACCAATGGATGAGAGACTTGCATTGGTGCATCTGCCAGTTCATCTGCTATTACTTGCCCTTTTATTGCCTTGCGTTCAACATACTATATGTCGTACTCACTTAGGATCATGACCCATTTTGCCAATCGGCCTGTTAACGCTGCTCGACTTAATAGGTATTTCAATGGGTCGATCGTGGCAACCAGTTGTGTCTGATGATTGAGCATATAATGCCTTAGTTTTTGGGCTGCAAAGACAACCGTGAGGCATGCACATTCAATGTATGTCTAATTCAACTCATAACCTATCAGTGTGCGGCTGATGTAGTAGATTGCTCTTTCTTTCCCTTCATGATCATTTTGGGCCAGTAATGCCCCCAGTGCTGAATTAGTGGTCGAGATGTATAGAATTAATGGCTTTCCATGAATAGGTGACATGAGGATTGGTGTTGATAGCAGGTAATCTTTGATTTGCTGGAAGGCCTCTTGACACTTATCTGTCCATACAAAGGGGACACCTTTGCGCAACAAGTACTGGAATGGGTGGCACTTATCTGCCAATTGAGCTATGAAACGGCGAATAGATTGTACTCTACCTTGCAGAGTTCTGAGTTTACTGATCCCTCTGGGTGGAGGCATGTCGATGATTGCTTTGACCTTTTCAGATCGACCTCTATGCCTCTTCGGGAGACTATGTATCCCAATATTTTTCCTGATGTGACCCCAAAAACACACTTCTTAGGGTTCAGCCGAACTTTGTACTCTTCAAGTCTCCTAAAAATTTTGTCGAGTACCTTCAAATGGTCTTTCCTTGTTGGTGATTTGGCCAATAGGTCATCTACATAATCCTCCATTATATTGTGCATCATGTCATGGAAGATCGTGGTCATAGCCCTTTGATACGTGGCACCTGCATTTTTAAGACCGAAGGGCATGAAATTCCAACAATATGTACCCCATGGGCACGTAAATGCCATTTTATGTTGATCCTCAGGAGAAATGCGGATTCGGTTATAGCCAGAGAAACCATCCATGAGGGATAGCATCTCATGTCCTGCAATTAGGTCAACTATGATGTCAATGTTGGGCAAAGGAAAGTCGTCCTTTAGACATGCTTTGTTTAGGTCTCAGAAATCTGTACATACACGGATCAACCCATTTGGCTTTGTGACCGGGACTAGATTGGAAATCCATTCAGCGTAGTCAATAGACCTTATGAATCCGGCATCTAATAGTTTCTTTAACTCTACCTTGACCAATAGGGCAACTTGGGGATGCATTTTGCACAACTTCTGCTTGACTGGTTTAGCGTTAGGTAATAGTGGCAAATGATGCAGAACCAGTTCTGGGTCTAATCTGGGCATATCAGCATAAGACCATGCGAAGTTGATTTTCCGGTCAGCAAAGAATTTATGAAATTCTGGTTTATCTTCCTCAATCAATGATGCGGCAAATAGGACCATCTTGGGGTCTTCTGCAGTTGAAATGTTATCCTCTATTGTGTCCTCAATAAGCATAGCTGATTTTTCTTGGTGTACAGGGAGAAAGTCCAGTCCTCCATTTTTGGGTGCCTCAGAGAGGTTTTCACCCGCAGATTCATCCTTTATTTTTACTATTTTATCGTCAAGAGGTGCCTTTCGGTTTTCACCTAGAGACGTTTCATTTTTTACTTTATTTTTACTTTTGCGACTAGAGGACTGAACAGTCTCGCCGAAGTATGTTGTGCAGTCTAAATCAATGGAAAATCCTTATTTGTGGTCCCCACTGGGTATTCCTTCTCGTAATCCCATGAATTCGGCAATTGCTTCATCATTTTGGAATGTGTCCAAAACTGGCAGTCCTTGTTGGTCCCAATCGACTAGTTCGGGGTAAACTAAAGAGATGCCATCGTCAAGGCCAGTGAATTGGGGTGAGGATGCAGACAACATGCAGATGGATTTGTTGATGTTGTAGATGAGGTTATCATCATCCAACTCTATATCGGACTCTAGCCAGTATTCTCCTTCACTAGTGTCATATTCATTGTCATAATAAGGAGTGAAGGTTTGACAGCCCTGGCTATCAATATCATCTGACACTTCAGACAGATTAGACTGAGGGGGTTCCAATGATGGTTGTTGTGTGTCATGGGAAGTGGTAGTAGGATTTTGACTATTTGGTGCCTGCTCAATTTTGAATGTTTTCCAAAATCGTTGTTTAGAGGTTAGTTCCCCTGGTTCAACAAACAAATCATCAAGACAATAGTCGCTTAGGGATCGTTCTGAGCCAAATTCCCACTCATGGGAGTCTATTTCGGTTAGGGTTTCCCTAGTAGTCTCGACACTGTCAGAAGCATGTACTCACTCATTGGAAAGTCCAGAGGTATGTCGATCGTCATTGTCGAGTGATCCAAACCCTAATCCAAGATACTTCAGAGTTTGGAAAGTTTCTATGGGTTCCCTTCGACCAGTTTTATTTTTTCCAAGGCCACTAGTACCATCGTAGCCTTTAGCCTTCATGATGTTGTAACCCTTGCCATATTTTTGAACTGGTAATGGAGGTAATGCGACTGTATCCTTATAGATCCATCCTGTGATGTCAGCAAGGTCTTCATCACTCATGTCTCCCCACTTGATAAAAACTGTATTCGGTGGAACTTTGAAAGTTTCTTGAGGTTCCATTCTGAAACATGGCCGACCATATATCTTTGGAGGAGTGGGTATTGTAGTTATGTTGTATTCTATATTTAGTTTAAATTCTCCGCAGCCGAGGTCTTGGATTTTGATAGTTGATTCAGTCTTAGGGTTGGTGGAAGGTAGTGGTACAACGAAAGACGTGGATGGAGTGGATGTGGAAGATGACATGAGTGTGGAAGGGTCGATGTATTTGGACGAAGAGGAGCTAGTTGCTTCTCGATTAATAGGTACTCAGTTTTCAGAGATACCCCTTAAATTGGTACAATATTGGAAAGGGTCGGGGTCTCCGTATATGGTTACCTCTGTGCCATCAAAAGGAAACTTGAGGCATTGGTGGTATGTTGACGGAACAACTTTTAATGCGTGGATCCATGGACGGCCAAGTAAGATGTTATATGGTAGTTCCAAATCCAGGACCTGGCAAGTTGTGTCTACAATGATCGGTCCCACTCTGATAGGGAGAGAGATAACACCCCGTGAAGAACGTTCCTCATCATCGTATGTTTTGATTACTATACTTTTCGTTGGGTCCATGCATGCATCAGAGAATCCAAGAGCCTTAACCAACTTGAGAGAGCATATATTCAACCCTGCTCCGCCATCTATTAAAACCCGTCTAACTTTGTGCTTGTGGACAAAAACTTCTATGTGTAATGCATCATTGTGGTTGGTTTTAGATGATGAGTAATCCTGATCCGAGAAGGTGACATGGTGCGGCGTGGTGAGATATCCCACCATAGTTTCAAACTGATTGACATTAATGTCCTTCGGGATCGACGACTCTAGGAGAGTTTTGTCTAGGATCTCTTTGTGCGCAGGAGAGATATGAAGCAGCTCAAGGATAGATATTTGCACGAGAGTCCTTCCTAGTTGGTCAATGAGATTGAACTGACTCTTGGGTTTCCACTGTTGTGGGGTTGAGACAGGTTTTGGCTATTTAGCAGATGAAGCAGGTTACGATTGCTTAGCAGATGGGCCTACTATAATGATCTTGGCTTGTCTAGGGGGAGGTGGACCAGCTATAGTGACCTTGCCACTTCGCGTAGTAGCATTGCACTGTGGTGCTCTCTTGACCGTAATGGTATTGATGTAGTCATCGTCAGTTCTGACATTATTTATTATTGGTCCACCAGAGTAATCGTACTTGGCTCGGGCAAAGTTAGCTTGGTTCTGTGAACCTGAAGTGGAAGCATTATGGGAACCATGATCCTGCAGTGGATTCTTGTGGATAGTATGGTCTGAGTTGGAGTTGAATTGCAACCCACCCACTTCGATGGTGTGATTGTCAATAAGGTCTTGTATGATGTTTTTCAGTTGTCGACAGTTATAGGTTGTATGCCCCTTGGCTTGATGGTATTCGCAAACTGCATTGTCATTCCACCATGTTGGTTTGAATTGTCTGGGGTCATAAGGTTTGATTTTCGAAAGTTTAATGACCCCATGCTAGATGCATTTCTTAAGGACTTCTTCAATGGGTTCACCTAAATGGGTATATGTGCGACCCCTAGGAAATTATCTCATTTGATGATATTGGCCCTGATTGTTTTGACCATTTTGGTTGTTTGAAGGAGTATTGGGAGGAGGTATCAATGCCGTTGTTGGTCTGTTTTGTTGTTGGACCCCTTTCAGGGCCAATACAGGACTTGCAATCTTGGCGTCCACAACACCGTCATTTGTAACATGTTTATTCT
Source organism: Sequoia sempervirens (assembly GCA_007258455.2). Classification (NCBI taxonomy): domain Eukaryota; kingdom Viridiplantae; phylum Streptophyta; class Pinopsida; order Cupressales; family Cupressaceae; genus Sequoia; species Sequoia sempervirens. The sequence continues at coordinate 21,115 of VDFB02203047.1, read as the reverse complement.
TGACCCAATATTTGTTTTTGTCAGCGGGTGGGTTGGTGTTCGTGTTTTTGGAACCATATCTCAGTTCTCCCTTTGCGATAAGCGCTTTCTCAATCTGGACCCCCTTTTCCACTAATTCTATGAAATTTGTGCAACAATGTATTTGTAATGCGAATTTTAGGGGTCCTAGAAGTGTTTGGATGAACATGTCGACTTTATCCCTTTCAGGAATGTCAATGTGACATCGACTAGCGAGGCTTCTCCATTTTTGAAAGAATGGAATAAATGTCTCACCCGAGTCTTCTTGCGTGAGATTACACAAGCTAGTAATAGAGGTATCCCTGTCAATGTTATAAGTGTAATTGTGTATGAATTTTTGTTTGAGCTCATCCCATGTCTGGATATCTTTTTGAGTTGAGAACCATTCAAGGGCTTGACCCGCCAAACTTTTGGAAAAAATTCTCATCAAGTATGTTGGTTCGTAGGCGATATCCATACAGTTGGTTGCGAATTCGCGAACATGTTCAATGGGATTTGTCTTGCCTCTATATTTTGTGAAGTTGGGTGACACGTATCCTGGTGGGAATGCAGTCATATATAGGATTGTGTCAAATGGGTATACATCCAGGTCGTATGATATTTTTGATTTCCTACCTGAAATGTACATGTTTTGCATAGTTTTCTCCATATCCCTCATTCTTGCTTTGAGTTCATCTATGGTAGGGTCATTTACGTTTCCATATGTCAAATTTCCTGGTACACCATGTGTTCTTGTCTGTTGTGCATGAATGTTGGTGTACTGTGGTGGTATAGATTGTTGCGGTACGTATGTCGTGTGTTGTTGGTATTGGAAGTTATGATTGGGTGCATGTTGATGAGTATGAATGTTGGATGAATATGTTGGTATGTGTCCCCCACCCATGTGTGTCGTTATTTGAGGGATGTAGTGGCCATGACTATTATAGTGTGTTGATGATGTCATGGGTTGTGTTGTTTGGCCACCTTGTGTGAATTGTTGATTTTGAACAAGGGGGACGTTTGTGTTTGTGCCTTGGGAGGTAATGACATTTGACTGTGTTTTCGTGTTGATGTTTTGTTGTTGTCCTTGGATAAAGATACGTCCTGTGGATCCTCTCAGAGGATTTTGTGAAGTACTACTGAACCGATTTTTTGAAGTTGTGTTCATGGTAGTAGATGTAGTTGTCAAGGGGGGATTGTGGTGACTTGATGATGCCCCTGTGGTATTTACTGTTGCGGTAAAAAGAGGATTGGAATAATTTGCCCATGTTGTCGAGGAGCCAAGAGTGGTTCCATCCAATTGGGGTAGTGTTGTGAATGTTGTGGATGATTGTGATCCCCCAATAGATGTAGCGTTTATTGTATTGGAGATGTTTGGGATGTTGGATGTGGTATGCGATGTCGTTGTGGTGTCAAAAGGGGTGTTGCTCATAGTATTTAGGAATTGACCACTATGTGAACTATTATGTGTGTTGTTGGCATTAGGGTCATTTAGCGTGTTAATGCCAAATCCTTGTGGTAACTTAGCTCCTTCACTCAAGAGCATAGCTACGAATCTTTCTCTGTCTTGACGCGCTATTGTTTCAACAAGCTGATAGACCTCTGCATCTTGTGTCAATGCCTCTATGTTTTCCTGAAGTAGTTGACCATTTTCATCTCTTTGCAAGTAGATTTTGAATGTACTGTTTGATGAGGATTGTGTTGTCACTAGAGGTTGATTGTCTAGATTAGAAAATGGATCGTATAAGGTCCAGTTTGAGTCATGTGGAGGATTGTTGGGGTCTTGCCTAAAGTTTTCCATTTGTCTCTTTTGTTTTTGAAGTCTAGTTTTGACCATAAATGAGATTGCTCAAAAAGGGAATGACAACTAAATGCAAGTATGACACTATGTGAAGTCTAAGTTCAAAATGACACCTAGAATGACTAATATTTTTGGTTTTTTGTAAATAAGGTATGCAATGTGTATGCAATGTAAGATAAGGTTATCTAAGCACTTCTAAGCTTGAACTTTGTTTTTGATTTGGACTGCTAAAGGACTTTATTGTAAATGACAAGTTGACAAGATCTAAGTGACTAGTGAGTCTTCCTAACTAGACTTTTGAGTTGGAAGAAATCTCACAAAAGAGGACAATGACTAAAAGGAGGTTTGATAACTTGGTCCAAAAGGGTCTAATTTTGAAAACAATGACTTTGCCAAGGTGTGCTTAATATTTTCCTAATCTTAAGTATGCAAAATGTGAACCTAGGGATAGTCTAATGTCAAATGTATGCAACGAAAAAGGAATGAGGTATGAAACCTATGGTGACTAATGCAAACTAATGGTCAAGAATTTGAGCAATTTCAAGTTAGGTTTCTGACAGAGTCTTCTTGGCGACAGAGTTTGACAACTGGTTGACAGTTTGAAGACCTCAGGTTTTGGCTGTGAAGTTTTAATTTTTGACAAGCAAATGCGTCACAGTTTAGCAAATGCGTCACAGTTAAGCAAATGCGGTTCGATTTATAGATTGCGGCTTTCTGACTGTCAAATGCAACTAGGTTAAGCAAATGCAGCTTTTCAATTGTTAGATGCGTCGCGACGCCTACAGATGTGTTGTTCTAAGTTTCAGATGCGGTTTATCAGAGTAGTTGCATTGCAATAAAGCAGTTGCAGTTTGACAAATGCGACTCAGTTGAGTTTGAAAGTGATTTCCTTGTCGTTTTTTGATAGAAATTTTGATCTATTTGCTGAATGTTTTGTTTGAACTATGATAGAACCAGAATACACTTGACAAACATAGCATTTTAAGAAGTAACCAAACACACATCAGATAAGCACGATCCTAGGTTAGGCCATGACAATATTCACTAGATTCCACGTAACCGCATATTTGTAGTGTGTGAATTGAGAAGCTTGGCTGCACGGGCTCCCCCTTACAGTGAACTCTCTTCTCAGGCCAACCAAGCTTCCAACCCCCATGAAAATCCCATGGCAAGCTGATCACCTCTACTACAAACTGCGAAAGTGTGGATGCCTTCACACCGACCGGTGTTGCGCTAGCAAATAGAAGGATTTTGGCTTACTACACAAGAGTTTTTAGTTTGGGACCCCCGTTCGAGTGGCCATACATGGGGCAAGAGATTAATCACCATTAAGGTGGCACTCCAGCCTGAAGAGGTTAAGCTCAACAGGGTTTAAGGGAGTACAACTCCGTCCGTATGACACATCCGCACTCGCAACCTTAGGTTTTCCCGTAAGGTTTACATTTATATACCGGTCGGGGGTAGTTTGGCTTTAGCTCCATTTCCGGTTTGAGTCACGTTGGGGTGATGAAATCCCCAAGCAGGCCCAATTTCTAGAGTTGGTAACCGTTTCTCTTACACCCAAGATCGCCCGAAAGCACGAGGGGAGAGGATACTCCAATGTACCAAGTCAAGGTAAATAACAAATAAGAATGGGTCTGGTTTTCTGATCACAAGGTTTTCACCAAGTGAGAGCGTACTCACCTACCACTCCACAAGCACAATCAATCAAAGAAGACATGATTCTTTTTATAAGCACCAAAAACAAATGTTTGCTAATCTAGAAATAAACAAGCACAATGTTTGTTTCTTCCTTCTTTGACATGCGAATCTGAAAACAATGAGTATTAGTAGTCTCGTATGTAATGGTCTTTGACACACGAAAGAGGATCACCACACGCTACCAAAAAATATTAGTAACACAGCAAAATCTAATTTAATTAACATGCAAGAATAAAGACACAGAAAAAAAAAATAGAAAACCAGTAAACAGAAAAACCCAAAAATCTAAAAATCAAAATGACAAAACCGAAAGAAAATTTTACTAGACAGATGCGGCGCGGCAGAGCAAATGCGTCACTCGGGTCTTCAAATGCAACTCGGAAGGTCAGATGTGTCATTCTGGTCAGCGGTTGCAGCTTGTCAGAGCGATTGCGGCACTAGTGTTCTCTAATGCATCGTGACACATCAAATGCGTCACAATGTTTTTAAAAAAAAACACTTGCAGCGATCCGTACCTGTACCTACAAAATGACAGAAAACAACAAAAAACTGTACGAAAAATAGAAAACGAAGTCGGGTTCACCAATGTAATCAAGGGAAAATCTCAAATTTGTTAAAGGGTTAGCACAATAACATTAAAATCCAATGAAGTAACAAAGCACAAAGGAAATAAATATTAAAACAAAAGGAACAAAGTTACCCTAAGTCTTCATCTTCCATGCTTCACCTTTGTTACACCTCCTAGCTTGTAGTAAATAGAGATGCCCTCAGATTTCAAATGAGCAACTATGACTAATGACAAAGCCCTATGCAAGTGTTGAAGGATTTGTATAAAAGAAATGATCTCACAATAGACTAAAATGACAAGGACTGCAAATGACAATAATAATAACCTAAGTTGACAGAATGAGCATGAGATCCTGGAATAAGAACAAAATTGCCATTTTATAAAAACTGCAATTTTGAATGTGTGGCCAGGATGAGAAGATGACAAATACCCTAGAATCAATGGTCAAGATTGAATGTTGCAGTGTGAAATAGGGTTAGGTCAAAATTAGGGCAATGATAAAGATGAAGGGTTGAGATTGAATTATAAAATAATTCAATCAAGGGCTGAAATTAAATGAGATGTCAAGAGATAAGATTTGATTTGGAAGATAAGATTGGCACGGACATAGAGGTTGCTAGAGAAATTAAATAATAAAATTTATTTATTCCAGGTGACCAGTGAATAATTAAATAATAAAGATATTATTAAATTATAGAGGAATGTGACAAAATGAATCATTTTGAATTAAATAATAATTTAATTCAAAATTTAAGAGAGTGGACTAAATTAAATAAATTAACTTTATTTAATTTAATGAGAGTTTAATTTTAAAAGAAGGGGACTTAATTAGTGACGTAATTAAATAAATAAGATTTATTTATTTAATAACCAAGAAGAAATAAATGACCAAGGGGAATTAAATAAATTAAGAAATTTATTTAATTAGAGGAAGACCTAGGTAATTAATGACGTATTAGATAAATAAATAACATTTATTTATTTAATAATCAAGGAGAAATAAATGACAAAAAGGGGGATTAAATAAATTAAGAAATTTATTTAATTAAAGGAAGACTTAGATAATTAATGACGTATTAGATAAATAAATAAAATTTATTTATTTAATAATCATGAGGAACAAATGACATGAATTAATTAAATAATTATGAATTATTTAATCAATAGTCGAATGTGGACCAAGGACATAATTAAATGACTTAATTATGCTAGGACGAAAGTGGTAAAAATGAAGCTTGCAGGCCTAGGTCATTTTTAGATGTCTACACAATCCATCATTCTGTAATGTCAAATCGTCCTTCACATAGAGGCAATTAAGCTGGGATTTTTTAGAAAAACATTGTAATCAGACCTATCACTATAGTTGCAAGATATTCTATCATTTTGGCATGGCTAAATCATCATTTCTTGAGGGAAAACTGTTGTAACCATTGGTGATCAATGTAGTAGTCAGTTTGGAGACATTTTATGCAATATCATGTAATTTGGAGTTTGCACCTAATATGTTTGTCAAAATTTCAGTTTGTTGTAGCTTCATGTTGGCATAGATTTTAGTCATCTATTTGCATTAGAAATACCAAAAACACTTGCATATCATCCCTAGTTACAATTACAATCATTTTGCATTGTTTAGTTTAACTTTTTATGCATTTCAACATCATTCCTAAAGAAGAAGAACAAATCATAAACCTTAACCAACCTGGGACATTTTGCAAGACAATTGTTTGATGAAATGCCTAAGGGTTGAAAACTGAAAATTAAGGTTTGATTTGGCAAGGGCTCTTTCAAGAAACTTCCATGCTAGCTAGCATTAGTAAAGGAGACTAGTGGCGAAGGATCATGATGGAGGCCCTTAACTAGGTGTTTGAGGAGGAGGTGAATTGAATTGAAAAAATTAAAAGCAAAGATGAAAAGGGCATCACCCAAATCCTTCCTCCAAAACTCTTGACTCAATAGAGATTCATTTGCCATATCACATATCAAACCATTCCTCATAACAACTAGGGAAACAACAAGAATTGGAGAAGAAGCCAATTTAACTTTGGGAAAGATTCCACCAATAGGGGCTAACCCAAATTCAAAATTATAATTCCCAAGTGCCAACTCCAATGAAGAAAGAGAGTAAATGAAAGGTTTAAAATAACATACTGAAAAAATCTTCACCAACTCTTTATCCATCAAGTCCATGTAATTAGACGAGAAAGCATAAGCCACCTTAAAAAATAGAGATTAGGAGTTGTTTTCAAGTCATTCCCTAGGACCCAATTTTTTTTGATAGCCTTCTTAATAGGCACACAAAGAATAGTGAACACCTTACCAAAATTTTCTTTATTGTATGCATTAATATTTCTTTTCTCCCAAAAACATTTGGGTAGCATGACACACCTTGAAGACTCCATAATATCATAGTGAGTCACTAAATAGAGAAGAGAGAAAGTAAATATGTTATACAAGATACAAAAACATCAATTTGGTGAATTATATATAGATTAAATACATCAACACTCAACCCTCCAACATTTAATTCACCACAAGACACACATATGATGTTATTACAAAAAATAGCTGCTAAGCTAGAATGTAGAATTGAAATCTTGACAGGTGGCTAACAATTAGAATGTGGTAGGGGGCATTCTATCGAGCATAAAAAATGACTCAAGTGTTTTAATAATGCACGTGAATGAAAGGTCAAACATCAATCTTTGTAAATCTAATGACTCTAAGGTGATTCTGGAGGTTTGGGTTCACAAGCCTAGTGCTTTGGACATTTCATTATGGAATGCAACTGCAGCCATCCATCAAACGCTCATCAAAATGTGAAATATTTTTGTACATTAATTTTAATTTTTGGAGTATATTTTACTAGCATATATATCTTTAATTTATTTTATTTTTTCACTTTAAAATAAAGTTGTAAAATAAATAATAATAAAAAATTATGTTCATAATAATATATTTAAAATATAATCTAAGTTTATAGTCACTTGTGTAGAAAATTGTATACACTTACAATTTCACATTAAATTTTGGCCCCCTAATTTATTGGACTTAATTAAGCTTATAATTTTTTTAATTATGCATTCCAAAGCCTAATTTTTACCCTTTTTTGGAGGACAAGTATTAAACAAATGCATCCAATCATTAAATTTTCCCTGACTTTAAGTGTCGTGGAATTTTGGGTCAGGACCCAGTCGCCCATGGGCGACTAGGTCCCCCTTCTTAGCCAGGACCCAAATTTAAATATGTTTTTGGCAACCTATTTTAATATCCAAAATTCAAATATAAAGCGTTGGCTTTTGAACTTTAATTTTTGGGAAATTAGATAAACACCTACAAATACCTAGTTATTTTATCATTTGAAAGAGAAGCAATATAAAATGCATTCAAGAGAAAATACTATTGTCAAGAGAACTATTGAGAAAGTCAAGAGCAACATTATTAGAGTTTATCACAATAATTCAAGATCCAACATCATGTCAAATTCTATGTGTGTTCATGCTCATGTTTTGTGAAGGCTAACATTGTTGTAGATCTCCAAGCAAGATCCAAATCCTTGAAGTGATGTGTATGTCTTCAATTCTTTAAGGAAGTCATTGAAGAGTGGTGATTTGTAGCATTGTGTTCATTCATTATTTCCTTCCTTTCCATTATCAGTTTATCATTGACATTGCCATTGTGGAAGCGGAAACACTTACATGTGGTTTGAATGAGGCAAGCCCCTATATGGCACAACATTTTTGCTCTTTATGAATGTGCAGGTTACATGTTTGAAGAGGATTGAAGAGAGATTGAAGATCCATTTTGCAATGTTGCAATTGTTGTCATCAAAGTTTTCAAGACACAAATACTCAATTACATAATTTACTAACGACATTCCAATAGTGGGACAAGTAGAAAACAAAAGCTAAAGCTTAGATCCAACATCGGAGGACCCTACATATTTAGAAAGACACCCTAACAAAGACCTAGTCACCTAGGGGTGACCCAGTCCTGCTACAACACTCAAATCCAACTTTTGGTAATAGGTACACATCAGTCTGCAATTTCCATATCCACTTGCAAAGTTTTGTTTCCATCTATTTATCTTCAGGAAATTGCATTAGGTCATTTAGTCTAATTAGGTCAATCATTTCAAATCACTCCCAAATCATTCCTATCCTTGAAAAGATGTAGATCCAAGTCTGACTGAGTCCCTTTGAGTTTGAAATTCAATCTATGCACCTTGTTGATTTGCATCTTAATGAAATCCTCAAAAATGACAAAATATATGTTAGAATTGTGAAAAACACGAGACACAAGATCAATCAACGAACAAAGACAACTTCCATGCAAGAGATATGCAAACAAAATGTGCAATATTTCTCAACAAGAAAAAAATAGAGAATTAACCTCAAGAATCTTAAAGGAAAGCAAGAGTCCTCAAAGGTTGAGAGTTCAAGAGATTAGAAGAGTAAATCTCCAGAGAGATAATACAATGTGGGTTGAGTGCTATATAAGAGCATCCCTAAATGGTAAAGGGATTAGATCAGAACAAGTTTCAACATCACATGAGATGATACAAAATGATCCAATAATAGCTCACTTTAGTTAACATAAAAAAACACTTAGTTAACTAAATAAAGAACTCCTAAGTTTAGCTTACATGCATGAGAATAAATTAGACTAAAAAATAATTTAAGATTAATTAATTATTAGCTAATGCATGATTACTACCACCCTTAAGATGAACTTAGAGAGTAGCTAAAAACCCTAAAAATAATGCATGATGGGTCCTGAAAAATAAGGCCTGGTGAGGTACCCATGTACAAACAAAAGATCCCTTAAAACTGGAGACAAGGAGAAAACCACAGTGGTAGAAAAGTTCTCTCCAAAAGAGATGAACATGAATGAAGGACTGAAAAATCTTCCAAATCAAGGTGTGAAGGACTGTGAATCCTCCAACCAAACAATGTCCCAAAAAAGAGAGGAACATGTAGAACATCACAAAATCATCAAGAAGATGTAGATTGTTGTTGAATGATGATTGATATAGTGTTGAAATGATGAACCTCCTCTGGAACAAATGATGATCAAGATCAAGATAATAAGAATCTACATGAGTTCCCCCAACAACACTACTTGAATCAGATGGCAAAAAAAGGCAAACATATGGAAATAAAATATACAAATTGCAAGATCAAGAAGACAGTAATTTGCATGAGTGCCCCCAATGAAACTACTTGAATAAGATGGAAAACAAAGGAAAACATTTGGAATTCGAAGATACATGAGGTACATGAATTTGCACAAGTGACCTCAATGACACTACTCAACATGTAAGATGCAAGTAAAAAATATAGGTACCAATAGTTTGAAGAACACTGATCACAAGAGAGACAATAATTTGCATGAGTGTCCCCAATGACACTACTCGAGTCATATGGAAAAGAAATTCAAACATATGGAACTCGAAGATACAAACGACACATAAAACTGTATGAGTGACCAAAAATGACACTACTCAACATGCAAGATGCAAGTTGAAAATACAAGTACCCAATAGTCTTTGATCAAATGAAAATGAAAGCTCACCTCCAAAAACAAGAATGCAAGAGTGTCCATATGGTAAATGACCCGTCTCCATGAAATTCATGTAACCAACTATTGATGTACATTGCATCTAAAAGTATATAGGAACAAGAACTAGATACATAGATCACTCAAAACGACGAAACCAAGGAAGCATTAGCACCAACAGAAGAAACCCCTCCATAATGCTAAAAAAGAAGATTCATGACAAGAACATTGAAACTATGTGAAAAAAAGAAGTGCATGTAGGAGAAACAACCTGAAAATAAAAGGGTGTGCAAACTAAGGAACACACTCATGATCAAGAATCATTGGGATTCACTTTTGTTGTGGAAGGGACACTCACTTGAAAAAGGTGTGATGAAAAACCAAAGGAAAACATAAACCTCCCATGGCACTTCATATCATAGTTCGAATACAAAAAGTACAATAGGATGTGCAATATCTCCAAAAATTATACACTCGAATGGCACTTTATGTCAATGCATCTATAAAAGAGAATATGCATGAAAAAGATGCCTACAATGCCCAAATATGGCAGAATACTAAAAATACATATAGAATACCCAAAAAAAAGTCATCCCATGCAAACAAAAAGTTAAACAAAATACTAAATAAAATGTACCTAGAGAGAAATTTGGAAAAAAGTGCATGGATGGTTGTAAAGAGCTTTGAATGAGGGCTCCAACGTCATTGGAATTACAAAAAATAGAGAAATTGGTCAAAAGTTATGAGATTGGAACTAAAAATAACACCTCTAACTTCAACAAGCTATAGAATGCACCCAAAAAAAAAGGTGATGAGACCCACACCACTAGAAATTTGGAAAAACCAACTTTCTGATGATATCTCATTTTCCAAAAACTGACATCATATGCCCAAGTTATGGCCAAAAGAAAAAAAAAACCTTCTTTAGGGCATAAGGAGGGTTCAAAGGGGCCCCTGCCCTAGGTCGTATGGCTAATGTCATTAAAATATTTTGTGGAATATTCTCGTTGCCGAAAAAAATCACCCCCCCCCCAAAGCATGCCGAAAAAATTCTTGGTCATCGAAAAAGCCAGATTGGCCGAAAAATCTTTGACGTCACCAAAATAAGTTTTTAAAAGCAATTTTTTTATTTTAAAAAATTTCTAAAAGAAATTTAATAAAAAAATCCAACCTCTTAATTTTTGTGATTTTTTTCGAAGAGCATGCATAGGGCTGTACAGAGGCAATACAAGCCCCTACACAAAAAATTACCTCAGAAACACCCATTGGCAAAATAGGACAAATTTATAGTCAAAATTTGTCAAATCGGCCTCCTAAATCCAACAATGAGGTCCTTTTCATGCAAAAATGCACAAAAATCACAGCTACCCTTTGGATTTGAAAAAAAAAACAACCACTTCAAACCCTCACAGATCTGACCTTGAGGGTCCAAATCAGACCAAACAAAAGGAAAATTTGACTTTTTGACAACTCTAAATCCAACGGTGAGGTCTTTTTCACACCAAAATGCATAAAAAAATTCCTACCTCCAAATATTTGTAAAAAAAGCAAAGGGGATTCAAGAACTAAAGCCTGTAACCCTTGTTGAAGGAAAAACCTCATAAATCAAGAAACACAAGCCACGAGATCAAACAATGAACAAAGACACCTTCCATGCAAGAGATCTTCAAATAATATGTGCAATATTCCTCAACAAGAAAAAGATATAGAATGAACCTCAAGAATCTTCAAGGAAAACAAGAGTCCTCAAAGGTTGAGAGGTCGAGAGATCAAAAGAGTAAATCTCCATAGAGATAATACAATGAGGGTTGAGTGCTATATAGGAGAAACCCTAAATGGTAAATGGATTAGATCAAGACAAGTGTCAACATCACATGCGATGAGAAAAAATGATCTAATAATAGCTCATTCTAGTTAACATAGAAAAACACTTAGTTGACTTAATGAAGAAGTCCTAACTTTAGCTTAAGTGCATGAGAATAAATTAGACTAACAATCAATTAAAGATTATTTAATTATTAGCTAATGCATGATTACTCCAACAATATACCCTAGGTCATGAGTATTAAACTTAGGGTGTACCACATTTTTATCTTTCATTTTGTTGAACCTGACGTTTGACATCATAACTTTTTGATTTGGTAGTCTTCCAAACCCTAGATCTAGGTTTTGTATTTCTCATCTAGGTTTTGTATCATTGTGCTTCACATTTAGGGTTACATATCACATCATAAAAATCATAAAAATCCAAAACTATTGCATTCATATTGCATCATAGGTTGCATTATAGTGTGTATTAGTCATTTAGATCATATTTTAATTTCAAAATTGTATATAAAAAAGTGTCATTTTGGTCTAGCTATCATACATTTTCATTTCCTTTACATTAAAAAATTCTTGAAAAATAGCCACTGTAAAACCTGTTTGCAAATAGGAATAGTAACTTTAAACATCAATCTAAATATTTATATTTTGAATTCTCAGAACCCTGAACAAAGACTTAGTCGCCCCTGGGTGACCCTGCCCTTGTACAAGTGTCTCAACAAACTTTTTGACATTGTTATGTCTCTATCTGCTCAATTGCAATGTACTAGCATATCTCTATTTTGGAATTAGTAACTAAATTTTATAATTGCATCTAATTCATTTAGTGAAAGAAAGTGCAATGTTTAAGATCAAAACTTGCATTCAAAATTATCATTTTCAAGTCTCTACATATTACAATCAGTCAATTATTACATTTCAAATCTAAAAATTGCACTAAAATTTGTTAAAAAATCTTCAAAATCATTGCATACTTGTATTTTGCATCAAATTGGAATATATTAAGCAAATTATAGAAAATTATTTATAGTTTCAATTGTTTGCAAGTAGAATCAATATTATTAAACATTATAGTTTATAGTCAAATTTTGATTTTTCAAAACCCTTGACCAAGACCCAGTCACCATTGGGTGATTATGTCTCGTTATATGGGCATTAGTTAGCTTTCAGTGATAGAATAATCTTAGGTAGCTTTGTCTGGGGCTGTTATCTTAGTTCTCTTAACCTGTTGTTTAACAATTGATGTAGAAGCATCCTAGGTGAAATTGCAATCAACATCAACCAAAAATAAATAAATTTGAAATTTTCATTTGCATTTCATGTTAGGAGGCTAATTTGAATAAGTTGAGCATAATTATATTTAATTAAATAAAAAAGTTATTTTTGTTATGAAAGTTAGCAAGTGGAGATAATGGAGGTGTAGTTGCATTTTTGGAAAAATCAGAAAAAGCAAACTTGGGCATTGGGTTTGTGGGAGTTACAAAAGTATAAGAAAAAAACATTAATTTATTTTTCCATTATGGAAACCATTCATTATAAAAGAGGTGGGTGTGGGTTTTCCAATTGGAGGGAAATTTTTATTTTTGGATTTTTGATAGAGGGGTTTTGTTGCATGTTTTGGGATTCATTTTGTTGAGTAAATGTGTTTCAACCTTGCAATTATATAAGGTACCATTGATACATAAAGTACTATTGATGCATCCACAATAGGGGGCGTGGGGGGGTTTCCCCCTATGAGGAATATAGGGGGATCATCCCCCCCAACTGGGGGTCTGAGGGTACCGTGCCCCCACGGGGGCTTAGGGGCAGTGCCCCCGAAAGGAAAATTTCATTTATATTTTATTATTGTAAATTTGGACTATTCATCATTATTTCTCATATCTGACAGTCGATATTTTATTAGCTTGACTAGCCCTAGAAGGAAACCCTATTTTATGAGGGCATTGTATTACGACTATGTATTGTGATGTATTCTGAGAGTCTGGTAGCTCTCGTGTTGCGTCTAGATCTCTAGTTGGTGATACTCTTGTGAGAAGCTTGTTTTGCAAGTGTATTATAATCTTTGTGATTTCTGAATAATATATTGGGCAACTTTTGGAGTGTGGAGTTTTTCTCCTAAAAGGGTTTTCCCCACATAAATCACTGTGTTGTGGTATGCATGATATTTATGTCTATTTTTGCTTAATTTTTTGTAACTGTTAAAGATCTATAAATTTTTTGCATTATTCTTCTCTCAAGATTAGTGTAGGAAGTCATTTCGCTACCTTAGCTTCCTTACACATTTGTTGCTACAGGTTTGGAGAAAGAGAGAGTTGAGTGTGGTATTCTCTAAGGGGGTTTTGAAGAATTTTTGCTGTAGGTTGAGAAGATTAAGGCAACCATTAAATATTGAAGGCTCCTTGGTTGAAGATTGAAGATTCTAGGTGATTGTTTGTAGGAGAAAAGAGCATATTTGGAGGTGCTCATGAAGCACATAGATTTTTTTTGTTGATGTAGCTTGTTTTTGTGTTATTTTCAAATTATCTAAAGGGCATATGTTTCCTCCATTTAGTCAATTTTTGATTGAAAACAATATTGTAATCATATTTCCATATTGTATAGACTTTGTGTTACAAATTTCCAATAGATTCATGAAACCTTGTTGCAGATTTCCTTGCATTGTTGTGGTTTTTTGAATCTAATTTAAGAGAAGAGGGTTTCTTGAGAATCCCTCTTTCATCAACAATTTAAATCTTATTCCAAAAGTTTCATCATGGATATGTGCTTTGGTAAAATTTGGATGTTTTGAAATCTTTGGTTGATGTTTCAAGCTATGTGTTTGGTGTGATAATGCTTCTGATAATCAAATTAATGATACACCATCTCCTATTACAAGTCTTATTGATGTCATAGGTCAAGATGAAGAGAGAATGCATGAGTTCATACAATGATCCTTTCATAACCTTGAAAATAATGTGGCCTTATGTTCCTCAATGCAACAACTTACCACTCCATACCAACAACATCCTACCATGCCACCACTTGAAGCATTCAATTTGTTACATCCAAAAACTAAACCACAAGGCATAACTCAAATGACATGCATAGAGAAACCTAACAAGGGAATCATTTCAACCAACCCTCCATCATCTAAGCATAAAGCTACCAATACACCCATTGACTTGGAACAAACTTATGGACAAGGCTTTAGGATTTTGATAAAGCAAGGGTGTGACATTAACAACAAGCATGAAGTCCATTCTCTTTTGGAGAAAATACCATCTGACTATACTAAGGGACTAGGTTATCAAGATCCTCCACCTCCACATCAGATATTTGGTCAATCAAGTAAGAAACACAAGCCTTATAAACTCAAGAAGCTACCATTTTTGCATACTATAACCAAGACTAAAAAGGCCTTACAAACACTTCTCAACCTAGAGCTTATCACATTACCACCTATCTATGAATGAGAAGATAAGAAAGGAAAAAGTGAAAAATATTGAACTGGACAACTGAGAGGGGGGTGAATCAATTGTCACCAAATTAAACCCTTAAATCATTTACCAAAACATAACTTTAACACTTCTTAGATGATTAAACATAGAGTGCAAGAACAAAAACTGAAAACCATCACATAAACACAATAACACTAGATTTACATGGAAAACCCAATGAGGGAAAAACCACGGTGAGGATTAACTCACACTATAGAGAATATCAAAACCAATTACAAAAGGCTCACTTCCAATAGAAGGACTCACTATCCATAGGGCTACAATTCAGAGATAATAAAGATGGCTTACAACCAAAATACAAAAATTATTGCTCACTGCCAAAAGTATGAATTGATGGAATACACCTTCCTTGTGCATAATTCAGTTCCAAATGAAGCTCAGACTATGAAGTACTACCTCACACAACAGTCACTTAACAACTATGTTTTGGTCTTCAATTGATAAAAAAATTAAGCTCAAATCCTCTTTCACCTTTCTTCCACACTTGCACACCCACTTCTCTCTCGCACTTCACACACACAGTTTGTCTCACTCCTAAAAACATCTTATATATATACAAGTATTACATCATATTAAGTGAGCTAATATCTATACAAAACATCCCCAAAGTAGATTCAATCTTCTTAATACATAACATGTGTTAGGTCGGCCAAGACTGGGACCAAACAAAAAATAACTATATCGAACAAAGAAACAATTGTAGTGTACAAATTTAAACTCTGTCATTGATAACTTATTGCTCCCAACACAAAAATTCTCAAGATCTCAAATATAGATGTCTGAGTGAATCATAATGACATAGTTAAGATATCAGATTCATAGCTTGTCTTGCTGTAGAATCTAGACCCAAAAACCATCGCACTGGTACACTGATAAAGAACATCTTTGATAGGGAATAGCATCTGGAAAACTTCTCATACATTCAATACTGTGTTGACATCAATGACAACCATTTGATGCAATCCAATTTCCAACAATCTCCCCCTTTGTCATTGATGGCAACACAAGATGTGAAAAGCCGACAACAACATCTTTTGTAGTTTTCTTCTTCTAATAATTTCCATTTTTCACATGTTCTCTCTCCCCTTTTGACATCAATGGAAAAGAAATATTTATCTCCCCCTTACCCCAAAAATTTTCTACACAAAAAACAACCTTCAAAAAGGATATAAAAATGGTTCTTTACTCAAATACTGTTGTTCATGTTGGAAAAATGAAGAAGAACATCTCTTTTTGTTACTCTTTGTTGTCATTGATGTCACCATGATATATGAGTGGCAACTGCAAGATCAAGACTAAATTTGCTCTGGTATTCTAGTCTAATATCTAAACTAGTATTTTCCTTACATCCTTCGGTATTTTGGTCAGCATTCATTTTCCAGTGATCATTGTTGCTTGCGGTTTTTGGAAATGGTTTGTAGGTGTTGGAAGCATGTACATACAAGATCTCATGTATCCAATTGTTCATATGGTGTCATGTTGATGTTTTGCAATTATGTTTTATGGCTCATCTCTGGTCAACTTGCTAAATGTATTGTGTAAATTAACTTCTATGCAGACTTATGTGCGACCTGTTTTAGGTCTGTGCCAACTTGTTGAAGCGTGTGGGTTATCTTTTTTAGAGCTTGAGGCTGACAGTTGGTATTTTTGGTAAATGAGAAAGTGCATCTAATTAGGTTGGCCTAATTGATGCTTGCGAAGAGATTGGATATATCTATATATATAACAAATAGTTTTTGAAGAAGTAATGCGATGATGTGAAGAAGTGTGAACATGATGAAGTGTGTCAAGTCCATTTATTGAGCTATATTTGGAACTGAATCTGCACTCATTAGGTGTACTATATCAGTTCATTTTTTGGCTGAAAGCTATTCAATCATTTTAATTTTGTAGGTGGTGAGCCTTTGTTTTTGGACAGTGAATCATGGCAATGAGCCACCCATTTTGTAATATTTTATAACTGGCTATACTATATTGTGAGCTAACACTCACTATGGTTTTCCCCATTTTGGGTTTTCCACGTAAAAATTTTGGTGTTCATGTGTCTTGTGTTTCCATGCTCTGTTAATGCTCTTGTTTATCTTTGTTATTATATGCATTGGAATAGTTGGATTGTATTTGTTCAAAAAAATTAAGAAGATACTGATTCAACCCCCTCTCTTAGTATCTTGGAATTTCAATAATTGGTATTAGAGCTCAGTTCCTCCAGAGAAGCCTAACATGAGGAAGAACCTGAAGATGGAAGAAATGGATGATAAGGGAGAACTCCAAACTACTCTTGAGGATCTTGACAAAGTTGAAAGAGAAAACAAAGATCTAATGAGAATATTGAAGATGCAAATGAATGTGTCCGAAAATTAAAGGAGAAATTGAAAATTTTCAAAGATAGACATAAGAAGGTGACTAATCAGTGGAAAAAGGCTAATGAAGATATTATCGGTTTGAAAGTACAAGTAGAGGAGAAGAAAAGAATTGAAGAGTGTCTGAACACTCTAATATAGAGCAAGTATGAAGATTGCACCAAGCTTGAACAAGAAGTTGTGAACCTGAAAGTGGATCTGGAGAAGGCGAAACTTTGTGAAAAAAAATTAAAATCTAGCTCAGATGGGCTTGATGAATTGATTGCAAGATAGAAACGAAGTAAAGATAAAGGTGGTATGGGAAATGATATTGGTGAAAGTTCTAAGATTGTGAATAATTAGAAGACTCTAAATAAAGGAAAGTAGAAAGAAAATTCAAGGAACTCCACTAGAAGACCTTCGGTGAGACAACCTAATGCACAAATGTATCCTTATTTAATGGAACTTGTTTTCCATGCAATAAATTTGGTCACAAGGCAACATAATGTAGGAGTAGAATGAATCAGTTCTCTGGTCCTTTTACTGGTTAGTGTTTTGCATGCAAAATAATTGGACATAGGGCAAGTGAATGCAAGACTCTGATGATGAATCATTTTTATGGAGGAAGAATGAATCAATCCTTTAATGAATATTGTTATACTTGCAAAAAGTATGGGCATAAAGCTATTCAGTGCAAAACAAGGATTAGTGGAAATTAATCCAATTAGAAAAATATTTTCTACTATAATTGCAACAAACCAATACATGTTTCAAGAGTCTGTAGAAGCAAGAAGAGTAAGGAGACCAATCCAGTGGAAAAGAATGAATCTATGAAGAAGGTTGACAAAGATGAGGTTAAGAAAGAGATGAATAAGATCTGGAAAAAGAAAGAGAACCAGAGACTACTAATGAGTCTGTGCCCTCATCCGATACAGACGATTTATTCGGTAATTAGACCTAGCAAGGTCGAAGGGGGAGCATTATTAGAAAATCATAAAAACCGCTAGATAAATGTCATGTCAAAGGCTGGCATGAGGTTGAAATGTGAAGAATGAATCTTTAGAGGCTTTGAAAAAGAAACCAAAAGAAAATATATTGGCATGATGATCTGTGGACCGAATTAGGGTTTTATGTGTTAAGAAAAATGTTTTTAGCAACTTTTTGAAATCTATCACATTTAATGCGAATTAGGGTAGATTGATGTTTTATAAAGAAATGTTTAAGGCATTTTTATCATTCGTGTATCTGAAGAGATTGAAGAGTGATTGCACCATTTTCAAGGAAATTTGGAGTGCGAGCAGTGCAAACCCTAGTTTCAGATTCTTCAAAAAAAAGGTACTTTAATCTTTCGTACAATTGTGTTCTTTTGAGTTGTTTTTATTTGGATTGGAAGTATGGCTACTCCTATGGTAGTTAAAGTGTTAGAAAGGCTGAGACCCTCTTATAAAAAGTGCTCTTCAAAATTTTTTGAAGATGATCCCATGGGCACATTTTTGTCAATTCCACATGGTGTAACGTCGACCGAAGATACTAGGATGATTATTCGGATAAAATTTGAAGAATACAATCATGCAAATCTAATTGACATTTGGAAAGACAAGCTTACTGGTGATGACTTTAGGGTAAAACCTGAGTATTCATATGTGGTTGATAAAAAAGTTGAACATCTGGAACAATTTCCCTAATTTCAACTGTGATGAAAAATTTGTGAAGTCATTTCCAAGTAGAATTTATAACAAATTTATGTGGACTGACCAATCACATCTTATAACGAAAGAGGAAATTAGGGTTGTTACAGGGTTATTGGATAAAGGTAAAGTGCTCGTTCTGAAATCAATAAAGAATGAGGTTGTAGAATAACTTACAGGAGTCAAATACAATAAAAGAGATTTAGCAACGAAAACCATTACTAATCATGCAGTGAAGTATGCATCTCTCATGATAGGTCACAAGATATATTTCAAAAATAGAGAGAATTATGTTTCGGCTACTACTATCTTCACTGGGTTAGATATGGTCATGAAGGGTGTTGATTATGATCTGTGCGATCTACTCTGGTTATAGTTGTTCGAGAATGTGAAGTCGTCAAAGGAAAGAAAGTATGCATTTAAGTTTGGTTCTCTGATTGTATGCTTACTATTTTATTTCATGAAAAAACTCCCTGGGAAGAATGAAAAAGTATTTTGGAACCCATCCAAACGAGTGGGACATCAAATATTTGATTACATGCATACTCTTGGTAATTTGGACACTCAAGAGGATGCCCTAAGAACATTTTTTGTTGTATTCAAAAGAAATATGAATGAAAGGGATATAATTCTGAGAAAAATTGTGGAGAAGTATAAGAATGACATCATATTTCATGTCTCCACTGATGAGTGTATGATTGAGGCTATAGAACCTTGAACTATCTAGATTCAGCCTCTTGAATATGAGATAACAGAAGAAGCTGAAGGTTATGTGCAAATATTGCTAAAGAATCCAAAGGATCCCAATGAACCTAGAATTGGGACATATGTTGAAAAGTCAATGGAAATTCATATGGAGCAACAAAAGCCTAAGATTAGGAAGAAAGTGGAGAAAACACTTAAAGATATTGGTTTCATTGATGAGGAAATTTCTCTTGCAAGAGCTAGGGGAGCACAACTGGAAGTATAATCATCTGGTCCTAGGAGACACTACTGAATTTGACACCATTTTCCGATGGACATTCGTCTGTGGTTTGAAAAATCTTTGTCGGAAAAGCAACAAAATGACGAAAACATTTTCGTCGCTATTTTTTCATCACAAGTCTGATAACGAATTAAACGTTGAAATAACGATGCAGATTCGTTAGTCATCCACATCATAAAATGACTCGAATGTTCGTCAGAATATCGACAAAATGGGTGTCAAAAGAACACCAAAGTTCAACGCCATTTTGATGAAATGGGCAAGTATTTACGATGAAGCCTTCATCACAGCTAAGCAACTTCATCGGACCTTTTATGTGATTCATCAGTAACGTTCATCGAAATTGAGACGAAATGGGCAAGGAGTTATGATGAAGCCTTCATCGCAGCCAAGCAACTTCGTCAGACCTTTTATGTGATTCGTTGGTGGAATTCGTTGAAATTGTGACGAAATGGAAGGGATTCTGATGAAGCCTAATATACACTATAACCGTGAACCTTTTAGGTGATTCATGGGTTGTGTTAGGTCAAAAATTTTGATAAAATAAGATTTTTTAAATATTAGATTTGAAATGTACCATTGATGAGAGATCAATCAAGTCGCATCCCTTTGTATTCAAATCTCGAGCAATTATTTTATTCGGTCATTTTCCATGTTTATTAGACACCCGCTGAGATGTCATGTAGTTTCACCGACACCTTGAGTCTCTTCGACAGTCAATATTACATATTGCTTTGGTGTCACACAGTCTCATCGATGTTCTGAGTCTCACTGATAGCCAATAGATCATATGTCGCTATGGTGTCATGCAGTCATACTGACATTCTGAGTCTCCCCGAGAATTATTCCTTCGGTCTTAAGTGTATCGCTACGATTCTCACCAATGATAACTTATCACTGTGACTTTGGGGGTCGTCGGGACTTTCCTTCAACTACTTAATAGCTTACAATCAAACTTGAGCTTGAAATTACAAAACATAATATCATGCCAATTAATTTTACCATTGCTATTCCAGACCTTCAGCTTATGGTAGAATAAGTACCAAATTTCCTAAGCATAAAAAACATTCAAAAAAAATATGTTTGATAGTTTCCCGAGTCCTGCAGATATTGCAGATTTCAACACTTTCATGGTTAGATTTATAGGGATCTATCTTTT
>VDFB02203044.1:0-26090 GCA_007258455.2 Sequoia sempervirens | reverse complement strand
AAGCCTTTGGGGAAAGGTACCATAGATAAGTTTTGATCAAAAGGATATGGACAAATATCTTGTAGGGCATAGCTCTTCTTTGGATTTCCAATTTGGATGTCCAATATTTTCTGATTGAGGGTTTATAGTTGCATATTTATGTCATCAATTGGTGTACTTGCTTGAGGATTTTGTGCGTTGTAGCCTTGTTGTCCTATGAATTTTTTTGGGCCATAAACAGGATATTGTGTAGGTATAGGACCTTGATGACCATGTTGTGTGTATGGAATATTAGGTCCTCATTGCGTGTTGTAGGTATGTTGAGTTGGTGGCACACCTTGATATTGATTTTTAGGTGTTCCATGGTATTGATTGTATTGAACTACTTGATATTGATTTTGAGGGATACCGTGATATTGTGTTTGAGGTATACCTTGCTGTTGTGGAATAGGAGTTGGAATTTGGGTTTGTGGAATACCATGATGTTGTGTTTGAGGTGTACCTTGGTAATTTGTTTGTGGTATCCCTTGGTGTTGTGAATTTTTTTGAGTACCTCGGTAGTGTGTTTGTGATATGCCTTGTTGTTGTTGTTGAGGAATACCTTGATTATGTGCTGGGGGTATACCTTGATGTTGTGTACCTTGGTAGTTCATTTGGGGTACATTATGTTGTTGTGGATTTTGAAGGGTACCTTGGTAGGTTTTTTGGGGTACGCCTTGTTGTTGTGGATTTTGAAGGGTACCTTGGTAGTTCATTTGGGGTACACCTTGTTGTTGTGTATTTTTTTGAAGGGTGTACCTTGATAGTTCATTTGGGGTATGCCTTGTTGTTGTGCATTTTTTTGAAAGGTTCCTTGATAGTTTGTTTGGGGTACGCATTGTTGTTGTGGATTTTGTTGAAGGGTACCTTGATAGTTCATTTTTTATTCAAGGGGTAAACGCTTGACCGGAGAGCTTTCAAGGAACCGTATACAAATCCATTCAACAATACCACCCCAATGGGCTTGAAACTTAGGTGGGCGTTAGAATAACAATGCCACCTATAAACCATCAGCACCATGCCAATACCGCCCTTGATAGTTCATTTGGGGTATGCCTTGTTGTTGTGGATTTTTTTGAAGGGTACTGTGATAGTTCGTTTGGGGTATGCCTTGTTGTTGTGGATTTTTTTGAAGGGTACCTTGATAGTTCGTTTAGGGTATGCCTTGTTGTTGTGGATTTTGAAGGGTACCATGGCAGTTCTTTTGGGGTATGCCTTGTTGTTGGGGATTTTGTTGTGGTATGTTTTGAGTGGTATTTCCTTGATATTGTTGAGATACCATTGCTTGCTCAATTTGTGATGGTTGCCTAAACAATGGGTTATCCATAGGTTGCATTTTAGATTGATCATTATTTTGTGAGAACAAAGGTGGTACGTTGGGATCCACTGTTGGTTTTGATATTTTTCTAACCACCATTTGATCTCTTAATGGAATGAAGTTAGGATCCTTAAGAATGTCTATGTTGAAGTCTATGGGTAGTTTAGCACCACTTTGTGCTAGTGTAAGGAAATACTAGTTTGCATTTATCCCAAGCATTTTGTCCATAAGTTTTTGCATCTTAGGATTTTGGGAGTGGTCTAAGAGTCTTTCCTTAGTAAGTTACTCATCACTGTCATATTCTTCTATGATCATGTCCTTGGGATTTGGAAGTTTATTTTGACTACCAATCATGTTTTGGTGTCTAAGGAGTACTTCCTCATGACTAGGTGGTTGATTTTGTGTAGCTTTGAATGTGGGTTCTCTTTGAGGAGTTGTAAGATCATTTAGATTATAACCCCATCATCAAGGCTCCTCATTAGTGGTATTTGTCTTGGGTGCACTAGAACTAATCTTGTTGGCTTCCATCTTTTTCCTGTGTTGAGATCTCATTGTTGGCATAAACAAGCTCAAGGCCTAGGTAAATTTTGTGAACACTAACTACAAAATGGGATGGTGTTTTATTTTTGGGATTTTTTTGTTTTAAAATGAAGTATGGGGATAATGTGTGAAGACCTTTTGGTAATGGTTTATTGATGGTTTGCTATGGATTGAGTGTTTTAAGTAGAGTGAGGAGGAAATTAATCACTAATCACAATTCAAGCCTTTTGAAACAACTTTGCAACCCTTTTAAACCTATCTCTCCAACTCTTCACAAATTCAATCAAATTCCCTTATAGGTCTGCAGACCTAGTTTCTTGTGCATATATTGCAATTTTTTTTACAAAAACTCAAGAAAAATGGCATTATTGATACCCATTAAGTCCTTCAACAACATATCTCAAAAACTCAATAGGTCACTTTGGACCAACACTTTCAATTTAGGGCTTCTACGTTGTCCCAATAGGCCAATTACGCCACATTTACAAAGAATCTACTCCTCAATGTTCCTTCTAGTCACAAAACACTATTGGAAAGTCATAACCAGGTTACATAAGCACTAAATCAACAATTATCCTCCAAAGAAATTCTCACCAACACCCCAAAACACAAAACCCTCACTTTTGACAAGTTTAAAGGGGGTTTATTGAAAATCCCACTTCCCAACGCCTTTGAACTTTAACAATGCATCAAACATGCTTCAAATGGCCTGAAAATGCTTAATCAATCATTAAAATATGCTGCCTCAAGAGTTTACAACATTTACCAACCCTTAACCATCAACTTTCACTCAAAATACACAATTTTGACAACTAGGGCATCATGCCCAAACCCTCAAATGGCCTCCCCTGCTCACAAAAACCAATTAAATCATCTAATCCTACCTTATTGGGCCCATTCCACTCAGTTACAAGAGTTATAGTCAGTGGAATGGGCCATAGTCATATTTTATGTCTTCAAAACCTTAAAATTTGACTAAACAGACCCGCTTATAGTTATTTGACAATAAAATCCTTGAAACACAATGAAAGAACTTCACACCAAAGCCAAATTGAAGCTAACACATGTATCTACCAATTTAAAAAACTTTCAGAACATAATACTCTTGTATGGAACTGTATAGATCAAGAGAGCAACAAAGTTTTTGGAAAAACACAGAATTTGAGAGCTTTTTAATTGATTTCTTCACCAAAAATTTCAACAATAACCTTGCCTTGAATTCCAGAGGATTATTTAAGCTTTTCCCTCCTAAAAAAAACTAACTCAACCAACAAAACTGTCTTTTAAGTTGCTTGACTATTGATCTTCCTCATTTTGCATTTTTACATCTTTTTATGACAACATTTTTGACAAGTTTTGCAAATTTTGCACAATAAACTCTAAACTGACCCCCATATGTCCATTACATTAAGAAATGGTCTATAATGACCTCATTTAATGAAAAATGACTCAAACACACCTAAATCCTAACAAAGACCAAAATTGTTGAACCTTGCAAGAAAAGCATTTAGTGCCCCTGCACCAGTGTTTGATGCTCAAGACTCTAAAGTATGAGTGATTTTGGTGGATGTTTTGAGATGACACTAATTTTGGGACACAAAAGTGTACAGGACTTGGACCGATATTTTGCTCTATTTTTCTAGAGGATATGTTGATAATATTACTTGAACTAGCCTTGAGGTTGTAAGCAAAGGTTGATGGTAAATATCTTAGAAATTGAGAGCAAGAGGATAATCCAAGTTGTTGTGTTTGATTCATGTCTTTAAAATAGGTTCATGTTTTGGTTTGCAAATGGATATGGAAAGATGCTAAGATGACTTGGTGTAGATCTGATTGTTTATTGTTTCAAAGGATGAATATTAACTAGTTTGGGATAAATTCTGATTTGCACTAGAAAACATGACAATAACGACAATCTTTAGGACAACAGTGGTTAAAATTTAGGACAACAACAGTCAAAATTTGAGCAATAGCAGTCTCTATTTCAACTTGTGACCGGTAAATAGACAAGAAAATAACAACAATTTTGACAAAAGTGGCAGTTTCTAGAACAGTAGCAGTTGATTTTTTAGGATGAATGTGGTAGATTTTTCAAGAATGGTCTTGTTTCATTTTTTTTGATTGGTGAACCAGTGAGCACAATAGCGGTTGTTTTGACAAAAGTGACAATTTTTATGATAGTAGTGGTAAAATATTAGGACAACAACTGTCAAAATTAAGTACATTACCATAAAAGTTTAGGATAGAAGTGGCAGGAATGTCAATAGCGGCCCTGTTTCCAAATTTTCTAGTTTTGTTTAACAACAGTTGTTGGACAAGTTTGTAATTTTGAAATGTTTGGTTGATTTGATTGTATTGAGAATATTGTCTGAGATTTGGCAAGTGATAAAGAACATCAATCAAAGTGTATAAAACTGACCATAATGTTTTGATGATAAAGGGGCCAAAATCAACCCATGTTTAAACTGGTAACAACATCGAAAACATATCAAGCATTTTATACCTAAGGTCAAATTGGCCAATGGCAACACTTTTATGCCCAAAACTTGGAAGCTCCTTCGAAATAAGGTAGGGAAACCCTTTTAGGATGTATACACTTAAGTATTTTGAGAGTGGACAGATAGGAGCCTCTTGGAATGGAAGGATGACCCTATCACCCTCTCCTCAGAAAGCTATAAGTAGCAAGCTACAAGTAGCTTATACTAAGTTGGGGATTTCTGTCTCAACTCAAGAGAGTTAATATGGTGATTAAATTTCTTCAGAGTACGATGCACATCTCTAGCATTGAACCATGTTACCAAGTATAATATCTTAATCAAAAGGTGGGTAAAACTACTTTAACACTCTTAGTCACTACTGAAGGGATTGATACCCAATGAGCACACAATAAGCCACTTAAGACTTTAACCACTCCTACTAGGGGCACTTATACATAAAGATACCTCCCTATTTTGAATGACACCACATGACCAAAGCTAACACCAGTTAATTCTTGGCTTTCACCGAAATCATTTATATAGTGGCTTGAGGGAAATTTCGCTTTAGGTCACCTTCGAGTTCTCCTTTTGGGATGTGTCTCTTAGGCAAGCTTGATCTAAAGGCAATGATAAAAAGAAATGATTGTGAAACCCAAAGTTCTTTTCATCACC
Source organism: Sequoia sempervirens (assembly GCA_007258455.2). Lineage (NCBI taxonomy): Eukaryota > Viridiplantae > Streptophyta > Pinopsida > Cupressales > Cupressaceae > Sequoia > Sequoia sempervirens. The sequence goes on along the minus strand of VDFB02203044.1, from coordinate 21,065 downwards.
CATGATTGTCAAAAGACATGAGGGAAGAGGATACACACTTGGTTTTCCTAGCACAGTGAACATGGTATACAATTCATAGCAGTTTCTTTTTAAGCCCAAAATTTCAAGTGTGTAAAGATACCAATTTGATTTTTAAGTACACCAAATTCAAAATGTTTTAGACTTCAAGCAAGATATATCAATATGCAAATCAAAAATAATTTGTTCAAATTTATAACACTAAATTGAATATTTCTAGTTGTGTTGTTCATCTTAATAGCATCAATAAATGAAATTGTATTCATTTTAACAACACCAAAATGAAAAAAAAAATGATTTTAGTAGCACTTAAAACAAAGTGTGAGATTTTCTTGTTCAATTTTAGGAGCACCAAACAAAATGTAAGATTTTCCTTGTTCAATTTTATAAGCACCAAACGAAATATGAGATTTGCCTTGTTCAATTTTATGAGCACCAAACTAAATATAAAATTTGTATTGTTTAGTTTTATGAGCATCAAAGAGAAATGTGTTTTAACTAAGATCTTTAAAACTGAAATGGCCTTGGATCGTTCACCAACTCTGCAATCAGAGTGTTAGTTGTTCTCATGAAAAACATGCCATAATCTTGCAAGGGTTGCACCAACAATGTTAGAAAACCTCCCAAACACAACAATCAATCATTAGGGTTAGGAAAATAAATAAAATCAAATAACCTTGGTAGATTGAAACAAAATTAAAAACAAAACAATAGTGGATCCTTTTAGAACAATAATAGACTTTTTCTCTGGAACAATATCGACCCAAGTTAGATGATAGTGGTAAAGAAAAGTACAATCGTGGACAGTGTATTTAAGACAATAACAACCATGTAAAAATCAAATATGTTAGAAACCTGTAGTACAAAATAGATAATAGCGGTGAAAAAAATCAATAGCATGCCTGTTTAATATAATAGCGGTAAAAAAAAGTACAATCGTGGTAAAACTATGAAAATTCTAGAAATTCCGCATTTCAATTATCAATAGTGTTTCCTACAAAAGAAATTAATGTTTTGGAACCTTTAGCTGCTCACAAAACTTGCCAAAATATTAGTGCTAAGGACTTAGGGTCCCACTGGGTGTGCCAATTAATGTAAGGGGAGAAAATAGCATAAGGAAAACAGTAATGAATAGAATCAAAATCAATTCAAACAAGATTAAATTCCAAACACATACTCATGAAATGTGAAATGTAAAGCAATGAATCCAAACAAATAAGCAACTAAGAAACTCAAATGAATCCAAAACAAAACAAGTCTTACCATACCATTGTTGGAAAAACAAGGGCAAACAATTGAGAGGGGGGGGGTGAATCAGTTGTCACAAAATATTTAAACTTTTCAATCTTTACTTAACTTAATCTCAAATCTGATGAATGAATAATAAACCATGAACAATCAACACATCAGAAACACAAAGAACACCAAGATCTTTTATGTGGAAACCTTGTTAGGGGAAAAACCATGGTGGATGTTAGTCCACAATATTATACCTTGTTAAAAGTATAGAAATAATGGGAATGCACATGCATTCAGGCACACTGCCTAGAGCTCACTGCTCAAATAAAAAAGAGGACTCATTGTCTAAAGAAAGGTTTGGATTAAAACCATCCAAATTGTGAACTGAGAAAATAGCTTCTACACAAGCCTAATTACAGTTCCAGTTAAGCACATAAAACCTTCTTCACACTTCGCTCAAACTTCTTCTCACTCTGCTCAAGCTTCTTCACACTTTGCTCTGCAATCGAATGAATAGATCAATATTCACACACTTTCTCTTCTCTAGATTTTCTTCACTTCATACACACCACATTCACCCCATACATACTTTACACCGATAAAACAATCGCTCTTATATATCCACAACATTAATTACATCTCTAGCAGTCAACGACAAAGAGATAATAAAATAATTACAAACAGTTGGCCCAAAATACAAATAAATTTGCAATGTGAATCCACCAAGGTTGGACACAACATAGTGTAGACCCAAATTAACAACTCCAACACAAAAATACTTTAATGAATTTCTCATCGAAGATCCACAACATGCTACAACCATCATGTCGGCCAAGAACATGAAAACCCAAACATACATGAGAAAAATCTTTGACCATGAGCAAACCGATCAACGTGGACGTGCCAAAAAGATAGAGCATGATCTAGAAGCATCCACAAACAACAAGAACTAATAGAGAAACATCCGCAATAATATAAATTACTAGAAACACATAAATTTCAATCAGGAACATTGACATAACCCACAAAAATACTGTCAGAACGCAACTGTTCATAGCATAATCAAATCTTTACACAGACCTCTGAAACTTCTAGTAGATGAACTAGATACACTCATAAATAAACCCTTTAATCCACAACAACTGATCTTCAACGTACAAAACAAGACACCTTCATGACCTTCACTGTTCCACTGGGAACCTGCAACTCTTCCTTTAACAATTTTCTCAATATCCTCAACATATACAACCTTCAATACAATAATGCTAATAGTGTTGACATCAATGACAACCACATATTAGAAACACAACCACAACATCCAACAACCATGTCAAAGTTATATTTATATTGATGTTGGATTGCATTTAAATCAATACAAAGCCTACATTTGTTGTTTGCAAAAGCTTCAAAGTGTGTTAATGGTGATCAAAGATAGTGTAAAATCTCTCAAGAATTCGAATGTTAATTCAACATGACTTCGTTGCATAACTCTATAGATTCTTCGATCATTTTTGAGAATGAAGAGGGTTGTTATATAAATTTCATGTTTCGAGATGAACGATCAAGATTTCGTAGTAAAAGATCACGATCAACTGTTGAGAACCATTAAGAGGAAATAGATTGGAATGATTAGTGGAATTAGATGGGAACGATTAGGGGGGATTGAAGAAATCAGGTTGAGTGGTTAGTGGGATTGAGGAATAGATTGAGTGGTTAGTGGGATTGAGGAATAGATTGAGTGGTTAGTGGGATTGAAGAATAGATGAGTTAGTCAACTGATTAGAGTGAAAAATTAGTGATAATGATTTGCTCAATCACAAAAGGGGTGAGGATAATTAATTAATATTTTGGAGATGAATGTGCCAATCATGTTTGACTTTAACAAATAAAGTTGTATTTGTTTGTTGACTATGTTGAATGATTTCAAATAATTAATTTAATTATTCAGGTTTAGAGAGGGAAAATATTTAATTAAATTATTAAGTGATAACAATTTAATTGATTTAGATGAATAGGGTATATTAGTGACATAATTAAATAATTGATGTTTATTTCATTAATAAAGAAGAATAAAGTTAGATTAGGTGATGATACAATGAATTAATTAAATAATTAAAGATTATTCAATTAATAGAGGAAAATAGGGTTTAATGATGTAAAATGATGTGAAATGCGATTAGATTAATGATGTTGATGCCGATAATGGAAAAATGTCATTTAGAATGTGTGATATGTGTTATGTCATTTTTACATGTCTACACTATCTTAGGAGATTCATCATTCTTTCTTAACTTGCAACCAGTAACCATAGGAGTGCATATCAGTTTAGAATCCTCCATTCCAAATTTCTTCAACATTTCCTTGACACATTTTGATTATGAAATGAATATTCCTTTTTTTGTCTGATTGATTTATAGTCCAAGGAAGAAATTCATCTCCCTAAACATTGACATTTCAAACTCATTCTGCATTTCTTTTGCAAACCTCTTACACATTGCCTCATTTCCTCCAAAGATTATGTCATCAACATACATAACCACAATTAAGCTTCGATTTCTCTCAACTTTGAAGTTAAGATTGCTATATGCGGTACCATTTTTGAATCCTTGCTGCAACAAGTACTTGTCCAATCTTGCATACCAAGCTCTAGGAGCTTTTATGAGTCCATACAATGTCCTCTTCAATCTACAAACCGTATTATGATTTTCTGATAACTAAAAGCCTTTCAATTGTTCAATGTATACCTCTTCTTCTAACTCTACATTCAAAAATGTAGACTTCACATCCATCTAATAAACCTTGAAGTCCTTATGTGCTGCAAAGGAAAAAAACATCCTAATGGCCTCCATTCTTGCCACCAGAGCAAATGTCTCCTCAAAATATATTCCTTCTACTTGTGAGTAGCCCTTACACACAAGTCTACCCTTATTTCTAACAACTTCTCCATTCTCATTCAATTTGTTCCTAAAAACCCATTAGTTCCTATCACATTCTTGTTTGCTAGTCTTCGGACTAGTTCCCAAGTCCGGGTCTTCTCAATTTGCATTAATTCTTCTTCCATAGCTATGATCCAATTCTCATCCTTGCATGCTTCAATCACTGTCTTAGGTTCTATTTTAGAAAGTAAACATAAATTTACTTGTTCCTCTATCATAGTAGCTTTTCTTCTTGTCAACACACCTTTTCTCTTGTGCCCAATGATTTTATCCTTAGAATGATTCTTCTGCACATACTTAGGATTCTTAGACTTCCTTTTCGGAGCTTCTTCCTCTTCCTCTTCCTCTTCCTCTTCCTCTTCCTCTTCCTCTTCCACTTTCATTTCCTTTTCCTTTTCTTCTTCTCTACAAGAGGACTCATCAAATTCATATCCTTCTATTAGAACTAAGCTTTGATGTGGTGCTTCATCCACTTTGACACTTGCACTTTCAACTATCTTCTTAAATCTCTTGTTGTAGCATCTAGTTTCCTTGCTCTTTGTAGAATATCCAGGTAAGATTCTTTCATCTAATCTTGCATCAAATTATACTAAGTTTCCTTCATATCTCCTAATATAACATTTCTTCCAAACACTCTAAAATATTTAATAGCAGTTCTTCTATACCATAGTTGATAGGGAGTCTTTGACCTATTTACTCTTGCTTGTACTCTGTTGGGTATGTAAAATATAGTGTGAATAGCTTCTTTCCAATAGGCATTTGGTAGATTTTCTTCCTTCATCATAGTCCTTGCTACTTCCTGAATAGTCTTGTTCTTCCTTTCCACAACTTCATTTTGTTGAGGAGTCCTAGGAGTTGACAAATTCCTTTTTATTCCATGATCTTCACAAAAACTATTAAAATCATTCTCACCACCTCTGTTAGACCTCAAACACTTGATTTTCATATCCATTTCATTCTCAATCATAGATTTAAATACTTTAAACTTGTCTAGAGCTTCTGATTATTCTTTGAGAAAGGTTACCCAAGTCATTCCAAAGTAATCATCAATTAATAACATAAAATACCTATCACCTTGAAATCTTCCTATTCTTGTAGGTCCATATAGGTCTATATGTACCAACTCCTAAGGTCCTGCAATAGAATATTCATTGGTTTTGAACCTTTTTCTTGTATGCTTTCCAACCTGACACTCTTTTCAAATTGCAATGATAGGCTTTGTAATTCTTGTCAGATCTCTCACAACTTGAGTAGAGTTGATACTCACTAGGCTATCAAAATTGATGTGACACATTCTTCTATTTCATAGCCAAATTTCATTAATTTGAGTCATAAAGCACTTACCATTTACACCTTTGAGCTAATAAACATTCCCATCTGTCCTTGTTCTTGTAACAACTAGAGTTCCAAAGCTTCCTTTTTGGTCTCACAACCATAATCCTGAAACACAAGGTTATATCCTCTACTACACATTTTTCCTATACTTAGAAGATTATGTCGAAGACCCTTGACATAAAGAACATCATCTATTTTATGCTTGCCATCAAAATTAATTGAACCTTTTCCACATATCTTAGTAGGTGTATCATCACCAAACTTAACAAGACCACCTTCAAACTTCTCAACTTTAACAAACTTACTCTCATCACTTGTTATATGATTTGAGCATCCACTATCAATTATCTAGTAGTTTTTCTCCTCTCTTGCATGAAAATTAGTCAACATAGTTACTTCAATGTTATTACCTATTTACAGATCACTTTCCTTCATACATCTTTCATAGTCAATAGAATTATTTCCAACATTCAAGGTCATTAAAAAGCATTCATCACTTTCATCATTTGAGTAGTCAAATTCTTCATCATTAGATATCCTAAGTTATCCTCTTTAACATAATAACTCTTCCTGACAGATTTTCCTTTGTGATCTTTGTGTTTATCATTTGAAACTTTGGTTGGAAATTTTGAACCATAATGACCTATCTTTCCATAGATAAAACATTTGAAAGGTAACTTACCTCTGTATTTTCCAGTGCCCTTTTTCAATCTCCTTACAAAATTTGCTTCCACTTCATCAAAGATCATTTAGATTTAATTCATCATTCCTCTCTGGCTTGCTAACTTTAAAAGAAGTCTCTTTTCTTGAATCATCTTAACCAAACTCTCTTATTTCAAAAGTAGTTAAAGCACCAAAATATTGATCCCTAGTATACTGATCCAAATTCTGAGCTTCTTCAATAGAAATTTTTTTAGAGCTATAAGATTTAGGAAGAGTTCTTAATACCTTTTTCACAAATTTGCTTTCCTCCAGCTTTCCACCAAGGCCATTGATGGAATTGACATCTTCATCCTTTCTATGCATGTAGCTTGCGATGTCTTCATCCTCTAACATTCTTAGGGTTTCAAAATTGGTCTTCAAATTTTGTATCTTTTCTTGCTTGAATTTAATATCTCCTTCATAGATACTTTCCAGCTTCTTCCAAATCTCTTTAGTAGTTTTGTAGTTCATCACCTTCATAGGTTCTAAATTAGAAAGATCAATTAGAAGAGCATTCCTTGCTTTTCTATTTTCCCATAATCCTTGATTTCATCATCACTTGTCAAACCATTACCAGGTTGAGTATATCTAGTTTCAACGGACTTCCATACAATGAACCCTAATGAGATAAGAAAGCCTTCCATCCTAGTCTTCCAAAATGCATAATTTGTTCCATCAAACAAAGGAGCTTTGAAACCTTTCTTATGTGCCATAAAAATATACCTCAAGTAGTTAAGATTCTTCCAAGGAACCACAACTCTGATACCAATTATTAGATGCATAGGACAATTGAGAAGGGAGGTGAATTAGTTGTACATTAAAAAATTCAATCCCTCATTAATATTCAAAGCCTTATTCAGACTTAGCATGAATGAAAAAAAATGAAACAACAACACATTGGACACCATGCACAATAAAACACCAGATTTACGTGGAAAACCAAAGAAGGGAAAAACCACGGTGAGGATTAGCTCATAATATAAATGAATAGAAACACTAATTACAATAAGCTCACTGCCTAAAGGACTCACTATCCAAAAAGAAAGAATGGCTCACTACTGTATTAGAAAGAAGAAAGAAGAAGACTGTTACAAAGAGAACACTATCTTAGAGAAATAGGAAGATCCACCACTGCAATTTTGCACCATCCACAACCTTTGGCTCACTTCCTCTAGAAATTTCAGGTACACTAAAGTGTAGACACCATCTCCTCACTACATCCAAAAGTCATAGGTGTTTAAGCTTGCACTTAGATCACAATACTTGATCACATTTCTCACTACCACACACCATCTCCAAAAATTGACCTTGTATATATACTATTTTCAACTTGAAAAACATCTTCAAGTCAGCTACAATGAAACATATACAGCTCAAACGTGCCAACACCAAATAGGTCAGCACCAAACACCTCTGCGGTTGAAAGAGATGAAGGTGGACCACACCAAGGGTTAAATAGGACCCAAATCTACATCCCAATGCTACTCAACACATTCAAAAACCATGAGGTACTACACAAATAGCACTATCATGCCAGGTTGGGCAAACTCGAACTAACACTAGGTGATCCCACAAAGCTGGTTTAAAATTTCTGGGAGATTATGATTTTTGCTAAAATCACATAATTTTAGAAAATATAATTATTTAAGCATTAAAAAGTTCTATTTAAAGCATTCCAATTGAAAAGGGTTTGATCAAACTACCTTAGATCAAACCCCCTTGGATAGAACCCCGCTAGTTTTAAACCATACCTATAACAGATTCTCCTTTACACCTATCAAAATGCTGATAAAAAATAACTTTTGATTTACCTTTTGGAGGATCAAATGAATTCATTTAAAATCTATTTTTTGTATTTATGTAGTCCTTATTATAAGCTTCCCAAAAAGTATAATTTTAAATAAATTTAATTTTATTATTATATTTATTTTTTATTTCTTGTGAATGTAGGTTTTTCATCGAAAATCAAGCTTTATGTTCTGCACATATGGAAAAATAGAAGATTATCAATTTTTTTTTTGAAAAATATAAGTGCACCAGATATTGAAGTCCTCGATCCAACAATTTTTTTTTTGAATTTTGATACATATAAAAAAAGTTGTGTTATATGGTCCGCTTATGTTTGAATTGTAATTGGTTTGACTTCAAAATTTGATTAAGGAAAAAATATTCAATAAAACACTATGAAACCAATTGGAAGCACTAGATATCATAGTTACAAATAAAAATTAAAAAAGAAAGAATTTTATCCTTCATGGAAAAAAAATTATGTGTTATACGGTGAGCGTCACTCCTTAAAAATGGTGTTTACTGAAAAAAACTAGTTTTCGAAGGAGATGGAAAAAGAAGTGCAATATGATTCCAATTTTTTTGAAAAAAATATATTTAGAATCTACAAAGAAAATGTCACAAATCACTAGTTTGCATCATCTTCAAATGCCTCACGGTTTAGCCGCTATAGGTGCCCAAAAGTGAAGATTTAGTAAGAAAAATCAGTTTAGTGTCTAGTTTGGCCAAAAATTGTAAACCAGTATTGTGGGATCACCCCACTACAAGTGATCATATACACACTTCTCCAAGTATAGAAACAACATGAAAACCACATAAAAAAAACCACACAACATCCAAGAATATTCCAACATCACCATAGCACTCTTCAATAATACTACTGCAACCACCTACAACAAAGAATACTTTCATCTTGTGCATCAAGATGCATTACCACTAAACTACAACAACATGAACTAAAATTGTAGAGAAACTCAACACCAAAAAATCCAATGGAAGATAAGTATAAGCAATATAATCATGTTCCCAAATCCGCAAAACATGAAACTTCAACGCAGATAAATGTGGAACAATCTCATTTCTCCCAGACAATCCTGCTTCATAGTCCACACACTAGTGAACACAACTTCCATTTGCCTCACGATCCAAAACCTGAAACTCTAGATATAACATCTTTGAACACCTATGATCAACATATTCAAACCACAAAAGTGTAACTTCAATACTAGAGAAATATAGAGCAAAACACAAAACACCACTCAGGCACACTATATACTTCTTTTATTCAATTTTTCTCAAAAGCACTTGGAAACCAAGTGAATACTACAACTGCAACATCTACTTATCACAACCATACAAGAAATTAATGATAACACTGATGATAGTAGCACCACAACGCCTTCTCATCAAGACTACACAACATAGTGCAACACTTTCCAACAATTCCAAGAGGTTCCACATACAAGGTGTTGACATCAATGACAACACCGACAATCTCCACCAAGTCCAAGTCCTTCGACATGAAAGACATATAGAACAAGAATTAAATGAAATAAGATAAGATAAGATATCATCAAGAAAAATAAGACTTTTAGAGATATTCCTAGGACCTAAGTAAACTTAACATGCGAATAAGACCTACTAGTGGACTAGATAGGTAAAATACCATATTCACACCAACACGCCCCCTTAAGTACAACTTATGGAGGAACAAACCGATACAAATGATGAAAGAATGGAAGGATGGGTCTTGACTACAAGGCCATGTTATAGGTACCCATATATAAATGATCTCTCACGAATAGAGTATTGGTTAATAGGTTTGGCACTATCTAAATTCTATAAATTACACTTTGTATGCCCGAATATAGGAATAATTATTTACCAACATTTGGGAAAATGATTTCTTATAGAAATAACTCCCCTCAAAATTTTAGAGGTACAAATCCCTCATCAAATAAAATTTTATTATTTTCTAAACTTCAAATTTACTGTGGGTATGCTTTTAACTAGAAAGTAGTAAAAGGTTAAAGTACTATAGACACTTTTATAATCTTTAAAGAGCGCTTTTCACCATAGACATCAATAAGTTCTCATACCTATTTATAAAATAAAATTCTCATGAAACCAATTAGAACATAGACTAATTTAAGTTTTGAAGAGAATAAACCAATGAAAATTTCAACTTAAAGATAATTTCCAACTTGAGAAGATCAAACACCTAAAATAGTTCTTACACTCACACAAAAGTATAAAAACTGACAAAACCAATTATAATGCACATATCATAATAGATTTTTATTCAAGATGTTAAAAAATGTATGCTCACAGACTTGCAACATCTTCTCCAAATTAACAAAATTTGTTCTTTCCTTGTTCACTTTTCTATTTCTTTTTTACCAAAAAAAAAATCCCTCCCAAGGACGTAATATCTTGTCTAATATATATAAACATGCAAGAGAAACCGTTTCTTAAAAATATTTGAATCTTGGAGGTTAAAGAATCCTTTAAAATCTCAAAAACTTTAATGATCCTTGCAAATTAAATTCCATATTATAAAATAACAATAAATATATTATTGTTGAGGTGAAACATTACTAGAATCGATATCATTCCTAATCTGTAGTGATGACTGCCCAGGATAACTACATGACACACTTGACTTTATAATCCAAAAATGCCTTGATGGCAAGTGGCATTTCACTATGTTGTGGGATAATAACATTCCTGGTCCTCAACTTCCAAAGTTCCTTGTTTCCTTTGACAAGATCCAATTTGTTCAGGAATTTTGTTAGGTGCCCAATACATTGTGTCAATGTTGAATCAATAACACTTGTCTTCCTCATATTATCTACACAAAAATAATTTCCATTGAGCAATCCTTCTATCATCCCTTTGAAGTTACTTTTCTTTGTTTTCAAATCTTCATCTTGGGAATTATCTTTTTTTCTTATATCAAAACTGATTGCTCATAGATCTTTCTAAATATTTGACCTGATCTAATTGCATTCCTTTAATAATTTATTTTGTTGTAAGATATTTTTCTTTAAGAATGAAAAATTCCATTCAATTCTTTTCTTCCACATGAAACACTTAGTGTCATCATTACTTAGCAATATTTGTTCTTCTACCAACTTATCCATACACAAATAAGTAATTTCTTTCAAATCCTTAGCTTCTTGTTGCCATAGTGGCTCTTCATGCTTAATGCTTATGATTTCAATTTCAATTTCTTTATTCAATGAATCTTCATCATCATAAATTTTCCTCATTTCTTCAATGAACTTCTCTCCTTTGGTCAAGATATCCTTAACCCAATCTTTCGTTGCCTTACCATAAGATTTATATGTATAAATTTTATTGATCATTTCCCTCCCATTGGTTGAGTTAGGATTACAAGAACTTATTTGGCGCATTGGTTGGATTGAAGGATAAACAAGTAACTTTAAACAATATGTTAAAAATCTTACCTATTGTTGTACTCGATCCTTCATTTGTTTGTCCTTTTTTTCCCTCTCTACTAGCTTATCAATTAACACTTGGAAGTTATGCACATCACTATCTCTTATTCAAGGTACCAAATTAATTTTGGTAATGTTAAAATATTTCACAGTCATTTGACTAGTATCCTTCTATGCAAAAAAGTGAGCAACGTCTACAAGCATGTTTCTTGTGGTAGTATTTAACAATAATATAGTAGTTTTAGGCTTCTTAGATTATGGAGTCCTTTGAAGAAGTTGTTTGATTGTATCATTATTAGGAAGGTGAACTATTGAACTAAATTTATATTCTTAGTTAACATTTTCTCTAGCCAAGAAGTGGAGTAAGGGGAAAAAGGTGATTCAGTATTGCAAAAGAAAATTGCAAGGATCTTCAAAGAGGAGTATCCAATATTTTCACTTCTGGGGAGGAAGGAGGAGTTAGACCAATGCAAGTGTGAGGGATTTGAGTTTCATTTGATGGAGGATAATTTTGAATAGAGCTAGAGGATGAGGAATCAATTTATTGAGAGGGAGAAAAGGGTATATCAACCATGTCATCTTTATTATATTCTTCAATTACAGGCTCTAATCTTGCCTTTGCATTTTGAACCCTTTTCTTAGATGCCTCTAGACAAGTCTTTTTTGGGAGCAGTTCCTCTAGAGGATCCTAATTGTCATATTGTAATGACCTCAATTAGATTAAACTTAATCAATTACAAAAATTACACATCACCAAGCATATAAAAGTGACACATGTCCAATATACACAAAATATAAGGATTTACATTTAATAAATAAAGTTTGGAGTACATGTACTGATTACATGGTAGAACATGTGGGAACATTTCCCTTACAGTAGACTATTTGGTTGATAGAAAGACTATTCAATATGCTGAAAACTTAAACCTTCTTGATAGGATCCTTTCGACTTTTGAACTCCTTCAACCACTTCAAGGGTGAGAACATGGTTAGAGCACGTTTCCACCCTACCATGAATTGAATCACTTCCCCAAAATTCTTCCTGAAGAAGAATGCCTAACCTAGCATGAGGAGACTAACAATGCAATTTTGAATAGGAGTAATGGAATTTGTGAAGCAAGTCATATCAACATCTAATTCACATCATGATTTATCAATCACAAGGATTACACCAAAAATGTCATCATGCTTGACGCTTGTTCACATACATATTTAGTCATGAAGGCTACATACCAATTCATCTTCAACAATGCTTGGTCTATCATTTCTTAAAAGTAACAAGATAAATCTTGCAAGTACAAGTACACTAACATGATAACATGTCTATATGCAAGAAAACCTTTCAATAATCTTTTCATAAGTGCATATCAAGAAAATACATCAATAATAATCGGTCATCAATTTTTCAAAAGCAATTGGAGATGATCTTTATAAGGTTCTCAGTTAACGTGCCAAAATTCACATCTTCTTACTCAAGTGTAAGCAAGTGTAAACAATATTACTAATTCATATTCCAATATTCATAGAAATGTTTTACTTTCAACAATATATTTTTTTTAAAAATTGATTAAGGAAGGTGTATCACATATATGTATTTATAGGCACATATATATGTATGAATATGTGTACACATTCCTATAAAAAATAGCACCTATATGATCTATTATAGAGTTGATGATTTAAGAATGCAATCCATACATACACGTCCATTACATTCACTACACGGATTAAAGATATTTTTGCACATATATTCTAAAATACGACTATCATCACTTGCAAACCTTCCTGACAAGCTAATATGTAGGAGGTATTTTCCACAGTGTGTCAAATTATGATATTGCTATTAGGATTCAACCGTGTAGTTTTTGAGTCAAACTCATTGACCCATGTTTCATGAGTAGTGGTTCACAAGAACCTATCTCTCATGATAATGAATGATCCACTCAACACTCATTGCATCTAGGTGATGCTCATAGAGGTGAAGCAATACCGGGATGGGTGACCTCCCGGGACGGCCCAGTGCTTCACCTCTATGAGCATCACCTAGATGCAATGAGTGCTGAGTGGACCATTCATTATCATGAGAGATGGGTTCTTGTGAACCACTACTCATGAAACATGGGTCAATGAGTTTGACTCAAAAACTACACGGTTGAATCCTAATAGCAATATCATAAGCTAATATGTAGTTCATGCATAATGAATTTTATATAGGTTTTCCTTATAACTTGTTCTATCATATCTAGGCTAAGCTACCTAGCATCAAGTTCTTTAGCCAATTTCTCTAAAGATGATGGCATACTTTAAGTTCCTTACAATTCATTGATTAAAATATCAACTTTTGATCATCACAACCATATCGATATTCATAAGTAAGAATCTATCAACCTATACTAATTAACACTAGGAACTATCTATTCAAATTTATTCACAACTATTGAATATCAAGTGATATCTAATACCAATGAACTTCTAGTGATATCCAGTGTATACATCCTACATAAATTTCCAATTTGTCTATTCAATTCTAATGAATACTCATAGCTTTTTGTTACATGTAAAGTAATGCCCAATTATTTATTTGATTCTACTGATTTCTACTCCATGCAAATGAACATTAAAATGCTTTCTAGACAAATGATTATCAAATCATTGGCTAAGTTTTACTAATGAATGCCAAAAGACAATATCTTTATACTTATATGCAAGCAGAATCTTCTTTTCAATCAACACTAAATCAAATTAGTTCTAACAGATGTAGTCTTCAATTGAATCTGAGAAAAACAATCCAACCGATACAGTTATAAAGAGATAAAAGGTGACATCGCTCGCTATCAATGACGAGGGGACTTGGTTCAGTTTATATGGATGCAACATGTGCACAACGTCTTGATGATTGGAACAAGAGACAGGTTTTCACTACATAGGAACCCACGCCTATGTGACAGCAAGCCCTCCAAGACTTAGTTCCAGGCCTTTGTGTGTCATTATGAGTAGGTTTTCACTGCATAAGAACCCATGCCTGTGCAACAACAAGCCCTCTAGGATTGCCTTGCTGTTGTGCCAAATAGGCTTTCCTTAGCCCCGAGAAATTTTTTCAATCAATTGTTAACAAATGATGACCTCAAGGAAGTTGTTCATTCCATGGCTGATGACAAAGCCTCGGGGATTGATGGTTTCCCTTGTGAATTTTACAAGGCCCTTTGGGATTGTGTTGGGAAAGATTTGTATCATGTTTACTTAGATGCTTTTCATGCTAATTCTCTAGGTAACTTAATAAACAAAGGTAATATAAAATTCATACCTAAATCTGGGGATCCAGAGGACATTTGCAACTGGAGGCCTATCACACTTCTCAATGTATCCTACAAAATTATTGCCAAGGATTTGGCTCTGAAGATTTGCCATCTTTCACCTCAGATTGTGCACCCGGAGCAAACATGATTCATCAAATCTAGGTTTATTTTGGATAATATTATTGTTTTTTAGGAAGGCATGGAATGGGCCAAGCATTCAAAGTAGAAAGCCATTTTTGTTAAAATTGATTTTTCCAAAGCCTATGACTGAATTGAATGGCCTTTCATTCTTGCTATGTTGCAAGCTTTGGGTTTTTGGCCTAATTTCATTCAGGCTGTTTGAATGCTTTTTGCAGATGCCTCTGCTTGTATCACCATTAACGACTGTCAATCTTATGCCTTTGGACTCTTTCGTTCCATTCGGCAAGGGTGCCCGCTTGCCCCCTCCCTATATGTGCTTGCGGCTGAAGGATTTGGTTACCTCTTGGCCAACGTGGTTTCCCAACAGTGTGTCAAGGGTATTTTGCTACCTAAATCTCAGGCTTAATTGGTTAATGGCCATTTTGTTGATGACTCTTTCCTCACTCTCCTGGAGGAAGAAGATAATATTAAAGCGGCCCTAGATTGCCTTAATACTTTTTGTCTTGCTTCCAACTCTGCCATTCAGTGGCACAAAAATTTGTGTTACAGACAGTCTATTCTACCCACCCCTCCTTGGTTTCAGTAGTATAATTGGAAGTGGATTGGGCCAGGAGAATTTTTTCAGTTCCTAGGCATTCCCTTTGCTTTCCGGTGTCTGCATTTGAGGTTGTGAAATATTCTTTCTAGAATTGAAACAAATCTTGCTAGATTGGTAAGCCTCTCTTTTATTGAAATTCGGGTGTCTCAAAGGTCCTTGTGGCTACTGCCATGTTTTGTATTCTTCTGTTAAGGCCCAATCCAAAAGGCGCCTGACAAGCTTGAAAATTGCTCAAGAGATTTTCTTTTGGGCCTCTCTTTGATTCCCACAAAAGGTTTCACCATGTACTGGGAATTTCAGCTCCTAGAGATTACACGGGGACTGGGGTTTGCTCTCCAACTCAATGAAAGGGTTTGACCGGTGATGAAGTAGTTCGTACTACTACTTTGGTAGGCAGGCACGAGAGGTGCTTCTTAGACATTGGGTCGCTTTCTTCACACATGAACCCCCATGGAGAGGGATTGGTTTTCAGACCCTTTTGGTCATGGAGAAATTGAAATCAATTATTAGAATTTATCTAAAAAGTATTTAGGCTAGGAAGCGGTTAAAGCCTGACTTCACAGCGGGGCTTTGGTTTTCGTGATGGGCTTTCACTCAACCAACAAAATATTTGGTGGTCCCCCCTTTTGCTAGCAATGGTCAAGTGTTGGCTAAATCACCTTGGCTTAAGGCACTCAAATTCCACAAAAAGGGTATCCAGACCCTGCAATCAATTTTTCATAGACCCACAATGTGTATCATGTAGTGGGAAGAATTTCATGGCATGTACAGGCTTCATAACCAGGATTGTACTACTTATGATGGTCTGGTGAATGCTATTCCTCTAGAGATGCTTCATAAGGTTGGAATTCGTGGGACCAAACCTTGGTGGAAAGACTGGAAGTGGTATCTAGACACCTCTTTCAAGAATTACAAGCCTCAACTTGGTTACAGGTGGCTTTCACCACACTTTCCTATGATTCAAAGTTTGAACTAGAGGTGGCTTCTTCAATCTCCCGCTCATGTCTGGTGTAAAATATTTGCTGCCACTTGGTCTACAAGTGTTGAACTGAAACTTGCCCACTTTGATTGGTGTATTCTTTTCCAAGGCTTGCCTGTGGGTTCTTAGCTTGTTCACCTGGGTGTCTAGGACCCTCGTTTCCCTTTTTGTGGGCAAGCTGATACTTTTAAGCATCTTTTCTAGTTTTGTCCCAAAGCTCAAAATTTTTGGACTTGGATTCATGACTTCTTTTGGCCCCTTAGGCCAGAGCCTTTCTCCTGGCATATGATTCCACTGGGAGACTCACCCAGAATTCTTGCTAAGTTTACCCAACTTTGGCACACTTTTAGGGTGGAAATCCTTTTCAATGTCACGGAAGATAGAAATGCACGACATATTTTCTCATTCCTCAAATGGATATTAATGTTTTATATGCTAATCTATTATTTGTTCCTAATATGGAATTTGGAGTTACGACCTAAAGGAGTTGAGGGTTGCTCATCACGCAGAAGTGTTGCTGAACCCAATACATATATGCTGATTAGTTGGAATTTTACACTTCACCCACCCAACTTTTTCTATGAGTCGCTTCTGAGGGGCTGGCGATTAAGGTGGTTTTGCGTTATTCCTTCATGGGCCTCTCTTTGGGTGGGGTTTACCACCACTCCTCGATTGAAATGGCTGCTCTTATTTGCTTGGTGAGACTAGCTGGGGTGGCCTTTGGCGATGCTTGAGGGCGTGGGTGGGGGATTGATTGGCCCTCTATTGACTCTATTTCCAGCTTTGGTTGGCGGACTGCGGAAAGATTTTAGTCTGGCATAAATCTAAGCCAGTGTGAGGATAAAGATAAAGAGAAGGAAAAAGATGCTGACGATGGTTGGGGTCCTCCTCCTGACGTAACTCCAGAACCCGTTGATGTATGGGGGAATAACATGGATGACATAGACCCTCCTAGCTCTGTTGGCACTGCTTTGGCCGCTTAATGGCCCTTTTTATTTGTTTTGTTATCATGGACTTCTGGGCTTGACCCATGCGACTGGTTAATTTTTTGGTTTTTCTGGGTGCTTCCCATGTGACTCCCAGGGTGTGGCTTCTTACCACCCACCTTTTTTTGTGAATATATAACTTTATCTTTATATTAATTTAGATAGCTATCTATTCATTAAAAAATTGTGCATCCACTCATTATTGGAGTCCATCTCATTTCAGCTAAGATTGAAAGTATGTTATAATGAATGGAGAGGAAGTAGCTAAACCTCTTAAACATTTTTCTCATCTTAAGTTTCTCCTATCATTACCACCAAAAATTCTCATATTCCTTTAGTTTAAATTAATACTCACTAAAAGTGGTTTGCTTGGTCGATAATGCAAAGGATTCATATTATTTTATTTCCAAGATTTTCATGATTTAGTCATCTATTGCTTGAGAGTGTGTATTGGCTAAATACTGTTCAAACTACATATATTCTGATTAGGTATCATCTTATTTGCAAAGGCTTAGGTGAAAATTGGAGAGAGGAAAGACAAAATCTTGAAATAAAAGAATGAGATTAAATCAAATCCAAATGACCCACATCCTAGAAAAGTTACATACCCCTGTCGAACAGAGTTATAATAGGAAGATTATTCTTGAGGCCATCTTATACTTACCTAGAATGTTGTTGTTCGCCAAGTGTTCCTTGATACAAAGTTTAACTATACAACATTTTAGTCTCATCCAAATTTTGTAAGGAAAATGCTCTGAGTTAATCTTGTTTCAAGTTTGGTTTAAGAAAGCTTGAGAGAGTTGTAGGTGATTACATTTGGTGAGTGCAAAGTCTATACCACATCTTTTCCTAGCATCCTCTTTGATGCTGCTAAAAGAGAGCTTCGATACAAAGATTGCGTGCCAAATGCGGATGCATAAACAAGAAATATGCACAATTTAAAAAAATTCCTCAAAGAAACGTGATAGCATAAAACACAGTGATTTCTAGACTTGTAGGTAATGGAATAGTATAAAAGGCTTAATTATGGTAGTCTAGAGAAATTAGAGAAATAACTTATCACTATTTTTTTTTTTGATGAATAGAAAGCTATCCATATTAAAATAAAGATAAAGTTACATATTCACAAAAAAATATGGGCAGTAAGAAAGCACACCCCGAGAGTCATATGGGCAGCGCCTAGAAAAACCAAAAAAATAACCAGTCACATGGGCCGAGCCCGTAAGTACAAGATTACAAAACATATAAAAAGAGGGCCATTAAGCAGCCAAAGCAATGCCAGCAAAGCCAGGAGGGTCTCTGTCATCCATGTTCTTCCCCCATACATCAACGGGGTTTAGAGTGATGTCAAGAGGAGAACCCCAACCATCGTCAACATCTTTTTCCTTCTCTTTATCTTTATCCTCGTGTCGGGGAGAGATTGCAAGTGCCAAATGCAGAATTTTTTTACCAGTATTTGGCTAACCAGAGCCAGAAGTAGGAGGGTCATCAGAGGGCCACTCAGAACCACCACCGCCACTCCTTGAAGTACCGCTAGAAGGCCACCCCTGGCTAGCCCACGACGGAGGAGAGCGGATTCACTGAGGAGGGCAAGAATCCTGTTGAAGAGGAGGCTAAGAGTGGGGGCACACATAACCACTCCGTTGCCGGCCCTAAGAAGGAAACCGATTGTGGGAAGAGGTGGGTGAAGCAGACACCTAAGCAATAGTAATGGGGCATTGCTCCAGTGATCCAACAACACTTGTAGGTGAGAAACCTCAAGTGAAACTTTGTTAGCTTGCACCTAAATCTGTAAGAGCACGTTAGAAAAAATAATAGATTTAGCATATAAAGAAACATTAATATCCATTTGAGATTGAGAAAATATGTAGGCATTTATTTCTTTCCAGATATTGAAGAGAATTTCCACCTTGAAAGTGTGCCAAAGCTGGGTAAATTTAGCAAAAATTCTGGGCGAATCTCCCAATAGAATCATATGCCAAGAGAAAGGCTCCGGCCTAAAGGGCCGAAAGAAGTCATGAATCCAATTCCAAAACTACTGAGCTCTAGGACAAAACCAGAAAAGATGCTTAAAAGTCTCAGCTTGCCCACAAAAAGGGCAACAAGGGTCCTAGACCCAGTGTGAACAAAGGCAGAAATTATAGGCAAGTGTTGGAAAAGAATACACTAAACAAAGTGGAGAGGACTTTGGCTCGCTTACTTGGAGATAAAAAATTGGTAGAAAATATTTTGTATACCAATGAGTGGAGAATTGAAACACTTTAGTTTCAACTTTGAATCACCGGAAAGTGTGGTGAAAATCACCTATGTGTTGGGTTTGAGAAATTCACGAAGAGTTATTAAGTTTTCCCTTTCGGATCTTTCCACCAGGGTTTGCTCCCATGAATTCCAACTTTATGAAGCATCTCTATAGGAATAGCATTCACCAAACCATCATAAGTAGCATGGTCTTGGTCATGAAGCCTATACAGGGCACAAAAATATTCCCATTGCATGATACACATTGTGGGTCTATGAAATAACTATTGTAGGGACTGGATACCTTTCTTGTGGATTATGAGTGCCTTAAGCCAAGGAAACTTAGCCAATGACTGACTATTGCAAGCAAAAAGAGGTGACCACCAAATATTTTGTTGGTTGAGTGAAATCCCATCACAAAAACCAGAGCTAGCCCAACGGAGCTAGGGCTTGATAGCCTCCCAGGCTCACCAAATACTTTTGGCCACAAAATTCCCAACAATTTGGACTGGTTCCTCCATGACCAGAAGGGTTTGAAAGAAAATCCCCTTCTAGGCGGGTCTATGAACATGAGATCCTGACTGAATATAATGCCTGAGAAAAATTTTCCAGGCCTCGTCCCTAGTAAGGGCATAGATAATCCATTTAACACATAAAGCAGTCCCTTGCCGTTGAGTGGAGAGCAACCCAAGTCCTTCAGAATCTCTAGGAAGGCAACAAAATTCCCAAGAAACACAGTGAAATCCTTTGTGGGATTAAGAGGAGGCCCAACGAAAATCTCAGAGCAATTTTTCAAGCTTTCCATAGGCAGCTTTGGAAGAGGCCCAACAAGAAGAATAGTAGACATGGGTAAATGCCAGAACTTTGGAGCACACCTAGAATTTCCCTGCTAGAGAAAGGGGCTTGGTAATCTAGTAAGCAAGCTTCTGCTCGACTCTAGAAAGCATAGTTTGCCATAGCTCAGTTGGGGATGCCTGAAAAGCAAAGGGAATGCCAAGGAATCAAAAAATTTCTCCTGGCCCAATCCATTTCCAACCATACTGCTGAGGATGGTCATTTTGTTGATGACTTAGGTATGAATTTTATATTGCCTTTATTTATTAAGTTACCTAGAGAATTAGCATGAAAGGCCTCTAAGTAAATATGATACAAATCTTGCCCAACACAGTCCCAAAGGGATTTGTAGAATTCACAAGGGAACCCATCAATCCCCAGGGCTTTATCATCAACCATGGAATGGACAACCTCTTTGAGATCATCAATTGTTAACAATTGATCACAAATTTTTTTTTGGGCTGAGGAAAGCCTATTTGGCACAACAACAAGGCAATCTTGGAGGGCTTGCTGT